>JASDQU010305424.1:0-14922 GCA_032191745.1 Picea mariana
GCATCTTATGGTTTCATAAAAGAAGGGCCCAGAGGTTGAAACTTTCAACTCGCTAAATTGCGAGTTGTGAGCAAGGCTAGTAGTTAGCCCTAGTCAGTGGTCATGAGTGGAGAGAGCTAATAAGGAGGGGTCATACCATATTGGAATCTCAGGTATCGATGATTGGTGAAAATATGAGGGCCTTTGACTCCTGACTGACAAGGTCGCAAGTTGTTAAAGGCACTTTCTTTTTAGGCGTGTATGCAGTCCTATCGAGATAGCGACTAAAGAAAGGGAGCTAGTGCCTTGTCATTAAGCGGCGGGTAGATCTGGATGGCTAGGATCTGCGCACCTAGATCTACGGCCAGGGTTTCATTCTGGAGCCCCCTTGCCATTCTACCTTGAAGATCGAACTCACTTGTATCGCTAAGTCGAGAAACATGATAAGGCGTTGGGTTTGTTTGGCCTGTGGTCCTCGCCCATGACTAGAGGGAGGTAAACAGGCAAGAAATAGCCTGCACTAGGCCCTCATAGGACTTCAGGGATTCTGTCCCTTGAGGAAAAGCGAAAAATCTATTACACCACAGGGGTATGTGACACTGTGTCCATGTGCTCTATAGATGAAAATGTTTCATTGTAATCAATTCCAGGTTGTTGTGTACATCCTCTTGCAACTAACCTTGCCTTGTACTTTTGTACATTCCCTTCTGCATTTTTCTTGGTTTTATAAATCCACTTGACACTTATAACATCCTTGTATTCAGGTACATCAACCGAATTCCATGTTTGATTGTTCTATATGCATCTAATTTCTTCATCCATGGCTTGTGCCCATACATTTTTCTTTAACAACTTATTCAAAGGTTAATGGATCATCTATTTGTGAAAAGAGAGAAAAAACTAAAAATGAATTTGTTGCATCCTCATTATAGATGTCACATAGACTTCTTCTCTTTCTTGGTAATAGACTTGCTAAAGTTGGATCTGGAGATGTATAATTGATTGGACTACTTGTTGGTGTTTGTTGCACTCTAGGTGTAGACTGCACACCTACTTTTCTTACTGGAGTATTCTGCGTGGTAATTTTCATTGTGATGCCAGGTGTAGACGGGACTACAGATTGACCTGTGCATGATGGTTGAACCACTTCATCTTCTGTATCATTATTCTCCATTGCATCAATAATTTTTACTTTCTTTATGATGGTTCCATCCCATGCTTCATTCTCCATGAACTAAATATCATGGCTGATTATGACTTTTCTTACGACAGGGTCATACAACTTGTATCCTTTTGTCTCTTCAGAACACCCAACAAATATACATGTATTTCCTTTGTTGTCCAACTTCCTTCTCATCTCATCTAGAACATAAGCATATGTGACGCAACCAAAAAAATTAAAGTGCGCCACATTTTTCTTTGATCCTGCTAGGCTTCCTGAGGAATTATGTTCTTCACACTCTTTGTCGGACATCTGTTCAATATGTATATTTTAGTTTCTACTACTTCATCCCAATACTCATTTGAAAAATGTTTGGCTGCCAACATACTGCGCGCCATTTCCATGATGGTTCTATTCTTTCTTTTTGCGATACGATTTTGTTGTGGTGTGTATTGTGTAGTAAATTGCCTGTAAATGCCACGAACTTTACAAAAGTTCTGAAATTCTCTTGAAATGTATTCTCCTCCTCTATAAGTTCTTAGACACTTGATGTAAAAACCACTATGTTTCTCCACAAGTGATTTAAATTGCTGAAAACAACCCAATGTGTCAGATTTATGCTTTAGGAAATAAATCCATGTCTATCTCGATAAATAATCAATAAATGTTAGAAAATAAGTACTACCTCCTATATATGGAGTTTGCATTGGTCCACAAATGTATGAGTGTGTTATTTCCAATGGATCTTTTTCTCTATAAGAATTTCCATCTGGAAAAGATTCTCTGTGTTTCTTGTCAAATATGCATCCTTCACATATCCTTTCTGGTTTTTCAATCAATGGTAAGTCTTTTACCATATCCTTTATGTGTAGAAGCTTCAGACCTCCAAAGTTCAAATGTTCAAATCTGATATTCCATAACCACGAATCATCCTGTGTTTCATATTGAAATGTTGCCTTGATCTCTGCACCATTTTCTCCTTTCCTTATTCTGCGTGCATTTTTTCCTTCATTGGAACTGTGTGCACTTTTTGCTATGAATACAGTGTCTAACTACGCACTTTTTCCTTTATCAACAGTTTGCATTGTATTCTTCTTCTTGACTAGATTTAATGTCAATGGGAACATCCTTCTACTTGTCATCTAGATTTTTGCAATAAGAAGATTTCTTGGACATTTATCCATGATCACACAATGTTTATCTTCCATGTAGATTATGTATCATTTTGTAACAGTTTCCCTGTACTCATCAAATTATGCTTCAGACCAGAAACATAATATACATCAGATATAACTTTATGTTCTCCTTGTTTGTTTAAAATGTTTATACTACCTTTCCCTAAGACAATGACTAGGATATATTTTCCAAGTGTAACCTTGGTTTGGATTGACTCATCCAAACTAGAAAAAAATTCTATGTTTCTTGACATGTGGTTACTGCAACCTGAATCTAAGTACCATATGTCACATGGAATTGCTTGAGCAACATTACATTCAACTGGTGACACTATATTAGGCATTTCTACTGCGGTGGGCACAACTACAACATGTTCCATAAACATAGGGTGAGTTTGGTTATTTGCGATTTGTGACTGATCTTGAATTTGCTTGTTCTGATTATACTGTCCCTTTCTGCAATCATATGCATAATGTACATACTTTTTACAGTAATGACATTGAATCTTTGATTTATGAGTTCTTTGACAACTTGACTGGATGGTACTTGGGTTTTGACCTTTTCCACCAGTATTTCTAGTATTGCTACTGCATCCACTTCTGTCATAAATTCTTCCTCTGCCTCTAGAGTTAGCTCTCCCCCTTCCTCTTCCATGACTTATAGATGACTGCACAAAAAATCCATTCTCTAATGACATATTTGACTTATTCAATCTGTGTTCATGATTGATGAGGGAATCTTGCAGTTCATCTAGACTAAACTGACTCAAGTCTTTTCCTTCTTCTAGAGTCACAACAAGGGTATCAAACTTAGGAGAAGACTCCTAATTACCTTCTCAACAATTTTTTTGTCTTCTATGGTTTCACCATGAGACTTAATCTTATTTATCAATCCAATGACATGGGTGTAGAATGAATCTATTGTGTCTAAATATTTCATTGACATCCTTTCAAAATCTCTTCTAAGAATCTGCAGTTTTGCAGTATTTACTTTGTCCATTCCTTGATAAGAGGTTTGTAATATGTCCCATGCTTCCTTGGATTGGTTTCCTTATGTAACTCTTGGAAGTATGCTCTCATGCATGGCTTGATGTATGTAAAACAATGCATTTTCATCCTTCTTTCTTTGATCTTTAGAGACATCTTTATCAGCTTGTGTGAGGGCATTGTATGTTTCCTGATATACTGGTTCCAAATAGCCATTCTCGGCTATTTCTTATACATTTTGACTTTGGAACAAAACCTTCATGGTCAAGGACCACATCTCATAATTATTGCCTGTAAAAGTGGGAGGTTGCAGGTTTGAGGTAGGAGCCATATTTCACTTTGAACAGAGTTTCTGCTTTAACAAACTTGTTTTGATAAAACTTGCTCTAACACTAATTTGAAGGTTGAGAACCATTGGATAAACAATGCATGCAGTCTACTCTGTGCAACGCAGTTTCAAATAGTGCACACCAAATAGGCTACGCGACAGAGTTCTTAAAACCACTGTGCAGTACAAAAACTTCTTAGTTTGTTGCTTGTTGTGAATACACACACTTAATGAAATGATTTATAAATGTGGAATAACACAGTGTTGTACTTAGCACATAAACTCATAAATAAGAAAGAAACTTTGTCAATACAAAAAATGTTTTATATTAATGAACTTAGGCGTTGTGCCTGAATACAAAATGCAATGATAGAGATGAGCTTCGGCTCTAATGACTTATTCTGTCAACTCTATAACTGTTTCTAGTTCTCTCTACCTATCTGCTTCTTGTCTACGCAACCACTGCTTCTCTTCAGCTTCATCGACTAGTGTCATCAACTAGATCCGTAGATAAACTCTCAACACATCTAGTTCAACAATCCCTAATTCCATTTGTAAATCCCAGTCTGATCAAAATTGAGAATTGTTCCTAACCAAAGGAATCTCTTGCATTAATCCCTCATTCAACAGAGCCATGGAAATCATGTCTACGTCATTGAATCGTTTAAAAAAATAGGACCAATCCTTAGACAAAGAAGTTGTGGATTTTTTTTCCATGATAGGCAGCTAATCATTGCTATAAAAAGTATCTTCAAGATTTTTTGTGCCATGTTCTATAGAGATTACCTCTGACAACCGAATCTTGGGATCCGTTTGCCTTTTCTTTTCCTTTGATTTGTGGGTTGACTTCCCTGTGAGTCTCTGAACAAGAGACCGAAAATTTCGTGGGCTATTTTTGATAATCTAGGGTTCACGAAGATACACAACGCGGATCGTTGGAGTGATGATACTCTCATGGTGCAAATATTTTCTTGATCTTCCTTCATCTTGAAGGTTGAGATCTGTTGGATCAATAGTGCGTGCAATCTACTTTGTGCAACACAGTTTTATATGTTGCGCACCAAACATGCTATGCGATAGAGTTCTCAAGACCAAGACCATTATGTAGTACATAGACTACTCAGTTTGTTGCATGTTGTGAATACACACACTTAATGAAATGATTTATAAATGTGGAATAACACAATGTTGTGCTTAGCACATAAACTCAGAAATAAGACATAAATTTTTTCAATACACAAAATGCTTTATATTAATGAACTTCAGCGATGTGCATGAATACAAAATACAATGACAGAGATGAGCTTCGGCTCTAATAAATCCTTCTGTCAACTCTTCAGTGGTTGTTGGTTCTCTCTACCTCTCTACTTCTTCTCTACATAACAACTGCTTCTCTTCAACATCATCGACTAACTAAGAGACTCGAACTTATATAGACACTCACTTAGACTTCCTACAGAAGCTAAGACCAACTCAACATTAAAGACTGTCATTAATTCGAATGACTGTTCAACCACTTACCACAGCTCGAGAAGATAGACATTGACTCCATTTATAACTTCATGCTTGCTCACTGAGAAGATAGTAAATGTGTGACTTCGCACTTACAAATTGTCAAACTTTCTGATTCAAATTGACTAACAGACAGATGGATAGAAATGTAAAGATCTCCTTGACTTGTAATTACAATTTCCAACACATCTTTGGTAGCAGAATTAAACTTGGAAATCACATGAGAACGTTTATTGGCAGCCAACATGGCAGATTTTGATCTAGACTTGGGCGCTATTTTTATCCATCTTGGACTATTTCATAAACCCTCACACTGCAATATATACTTTTCTCCCTGTCAGAGATCAATTAATTGGGGTTGAACTTGTTGAACAAGCTACGAGTTACCCCAAAAGTCAAGTGGGTGCCGCTGTGAAACGAGTCGTCGGAGATCAATTAATTGGGGTTGAACTTGTTGAACAAGCTACCAGTTGCCCCAATTGGATGACGCTGTGAAATGAGTAGTCGGATCTTGGAGGCTTTGGTGGAGAATTGTCCGCTCACATCTCAGAGAGCTATTTAACATCCGATTTGCAATTTCGCAGTCAAATTCCCTGGAACCTCTAGTACTGATAATATTGATACCGTGATTTAACGCACAATCACCGCGTCGATTGCCAATGATCGCTCTTTCTTAGAGCGTTGAATTGTTCAATCAACACATCCAAAACTAGCTATTCCGTTCTACTCTACAAGAATTTTGTGGTTGGTTTTAATTTGTCAAAATGGGAATGATATTACCTAGTTGTTAGGGCCGGCATTTGTTCATTGTTGATGACCACTAGGTATCTTAACGTTTTGTGAAATAGGTGGTACCATGAACTGGAAGTAAGAGGGAGAAGCATGGAATATCTTTTGTTATGTGATGCGGTTTGGGTTTGGTCTTGGGCTTTTGTTATGTATGTAATGAGCGTATTTATATCTAATGAAGATTGAGATTTCGTTGCACATAAGTGTTTTCCTTCTTCGTTTCACATTCATTCTTTCCTCAATCCCTTAATACATAGTTAATAATTAATGAATTATTATATTAAAAGAGTTATTTGTATTTTAAGAAGTAGATATTTGGACCACATCAAATTAGTTTTATTAAAGTTTTAATTATGGTATATAATATTAACATAGTTGCACGAGAATGGTTTCGAGCATTTCTAACTTCTCTGAATTTTTTTTCGGAAGTTTTAGTAGTTTGGGAACTAGTTACGAACGTCCTCAATTGGTTGGGAACTTTTTTGGAAACTTGAGAGCTTCAACATCAAAGAAATCAAAGAAATGAGAGCTTGAAAACCAGTTTCCTAAAAGAAGAACTTTAAATTAGAATTATATTAAATTAAAATGCAAATATATTTATTCTATTATTACAAATACATAATTTCTTACAAATATTTTCATTATATTTATTCAAAATATCACTATAAAACTATGACTAAAGTATAGGTAAATATTATTTCAAAACTTAGTTAAGTAAAAAAACTTAATAATATTCACTTTATAGTTCTGGATATGAATTTTTTTTAATGTAATTATGTTTTCCTTCAAGCCCAAACTAAACATCAAAGTCGAATAAATCAATACCATATCCACCACAAGCATTTGCTCCACTCTGTAGTTGATATCAACCAACCATATCATTCACTTTTATTGTATTTCCATATTATTAAATTAGTACCATTTTTTTTTGTTTTCAATAAAAAAAGAATAATGCTTGAAATTTACAAAGATGTTTAAAGTTTATATATGTAAAGTTTAATATTAAAAAGATGTTAAAATTGTATATATGTATTTTCAATTTTGTTTCTCATTTTCTAATGGAATATTTATGGATATTAAAATTTCATTATTGTGTTAAATATATTCATATAATTATTAGCACGAATTAAATTAGTAATTTTAATATTGTAATTGTTGCAATAGGAGAAATCACCTTCAATTTTATTGAAATAAGATTTAAAATGTATCAATATCTCTATACATTGTAATCTAAAGTATCCTTATAATCTAAAATATATTTTTATATTTTTTTAATATATATTATTGTCTTTCCCAAATTCAAGTTTCTTGTAAATTTGAGAAAAACTTCTAATAGTTCCGGACACTTTGTTTCCATTTTTTGAAAACTCAAACAACATAAATAATATATGTGAAAGTATAATTTTTATTTTTAAATATTATAAAATAATTAAATATTATAAAATAGTAATAATAAAATAAACTAACAAAGCTTTTATTTGAAAATTCAAATTATGTTAATAATATTATATTTTATATTTTTAGAAACAAAATGTAAAATCAAAATGAAATCATTAATTAAAAAATGAAAATACTTCAAAAATTGAAAAAATCCTAACTTGATTTATTACAAATATTATTTCTAACATTTTGATTTTAAAGAAATAATATTGCCATAAGAAAACACATGTTCCTAAAATTTGCACAATGAAACTCATACTTTTTTTTTCCAGAAATTTTTTCTCAAATTTATATAGGGTATAAATTCGTTTACAAATTCAGCAACAAGTTGAGTAAGCATATTCAGTGCTAGCCAAGAAAGGACCATTACATACAATTACCATAGAACTTCAGGGAGGAGAAAAAGTAATGACCACTCTATCCAGAGGAATCTTTGTAGAAGAATCAAGTAAAACTTACTGTGCTGTCAACATAATACTTGAAATGGGCATTATAATTCGAAGATATTATAAAAGGTGATAGGGCTCTCTTTTCCTTTATCACAGTGGTAGACCAAGAGCCTCTCAACCACTTCGCTTAGAGCCCTTTTTGAGAGTGCGTCCGCCTCTGTATTATGGGATCTGGGAATATGATGGAAGTTTATGTCGGTGAAGATATTGGATAGCTCCATCGTTTTTTGCTTCCAGCCTTCAATATGGACTGAATGGAGATTGCACTTATGATTAATCCAATCAATTATTACTCTCGAGTCTCCTAGAACAAGTAAGTGGTTTAAGGACCAACAAGAAGGAAGGGTGAGAGAAGCCCACAAGCCCATGAATTCGGCTTTGGTGTTTGAAGCCGCACCACAATTTAAGAACCACTTTGTTGTCCTCGACGGATGAGATTTGAAGGTGCCTCCAACCCCACAACAAATTCCATTTGGTTGTGCAGCGCCGTCAAAACAAACTAAAGTGGAGCCTTCCGCCATCTAATACTCACAAGCTTTGATTTGGATGGCCTTTACAGAGGTCGACTACCAATGGAAGGAGGACAAGATTCTGTGAAGAACCGCATGATAGGAGGGAGGCCGTCCCTCAAATATTACCTGGTTGTGTTATTTCCAAGTCTGCCAGCAAACATGGGCAGCCAAGGGATGTGGAGCCGATTTATCTGAGAGACAAGATGAGAAGCAATCTGTAATGGTGTCTCCCTTCCAGGCAAGCGAAAGAGAGTAGTGATGTAATAAACGAGTCTAGACATAAGTTGTGAAATCATAGTGGATCAGTAGGTGATGGATATCTTCTGAGGCTTGGTTGCAAAGGGGGCAAATCCTGGGTCCCTGCCAGCCTCTCTTACGGAGCGCCTATCATGTGAGAACTTTATCCTTCATGCAGAGCCATATAAAAAAATGAATTTTAAGTGGTATCGACCACTTCCAAACCTTTAGAAGCCACGAGATATCCGCACCAGTGGCCAATGGTTGAAGGAGGGCCGCATAAACGTTTTTAACAGAGATGATGCCAGAGGCATCTCCTTCGACCCACAGAAGAGTGTTCTGTGATTCATTGAGAGAGATCCCGGCTGATTTCAAGGCTGCAGTGAAGGAGTCCCATTACATGGCCAGCAGTCCCAAGAGATGTAGATCGCTACTGTGATACCATAGGTCAGGGAGAGGGAGGGCGCAAGCTGCCACTTTCACCTGCGCCAGGCACCCGAAGTTAAATGAAGAAAGTTGTGTTCTGAGAGGTGGCGAGAGGATAGAGTGGTCCTCCAAAACGAGAATTTTATCCCTCCCAAGTAAGATCTCAGTACCCGATCCGGGCTTCCATCGAAACCACTGTAAAATCACCGGTGAGGCAAAGGTCAGGCCCTTCCAAAAGGGTGAAGCCCTTCTCTGATCATGTGAAGTTTTTCACAACCAATGGAGGAGGGGAAGGGAGCCAAGATATTTATCCATAATGACGTGGTGCCAAATGCTATCATGTGTGACTGCTCTCCAGAATGAACAAGCCAGGAGTGTCGTGTTGAGGATAGAAAGGTTCTTGAGCCCCCATCCCCCTGCCTTTCCGGGTCTAGATAGGGGCTGCCAGCTGCAAAGATGGAAGCGGCATTTTCCAGCAAGGTCGTTCCACAGGAAATTAAACGAGAGCCTACGTAGTAAAATAATGATCTTGTTTGGGATCCGCTCAAGTGTCATCCAATACTTGAACTAACTACAATGTCCTTTGGGATGAGTTATACTATAAAATTTACAATACTTTCATTTCCAATATACTAAAATATACAAACGATATTATGAAGAAAATATGAGGTTGCTAATACTAAGTCAATGCAAACTACAAATTGTAGTGTAAGATACAAGAAATAACTATTTCCAACACCATGTAAGAAGGTGTATGCCCCCATAAACGGTAGCCCAACGACAACCACAACTTGAAAAACTATGAGTCTATGTTAATCTAAGACAATATACCTTATTAATCTAGGGAATGGTAATCATCATCATAAATAAATAAATTTTGTTCGTTACATTTTAATACTTTACTAAAACAAACATTACTTAATATTTAATATTGTATTAAATGTTAAAATTAAAATTAAAAATAAAATAATATTATCACCCCTCACAAGGAAAGTGTTTTAGGAGATAAATGTTTTCACTTTTAATTAAACTTTAAATTTTTTATGAAGATTTTTACTAATTAACTTTAGTCTATCACAACTTAACAAAGAAGCATAAAAAATGACTCATATTTCTTTAACCTTTTTTTTAATGATCTTAAATATTAGAGAGAAACATTTTCAAATCTTTTTGGTTTTGATGAATTAACAAGTTATCAAGATTAATATTGTAAAAAATATTTTGAAATTGAGGTCTAATATAAGCATATGTAGGACATTTGAAGAGGAGGTGTTTTTCATTCTCTACCCTCTTAGTACCACAAAGATGAGAAATTCTTTCATCCTATGACATTTTAGGACCTCTTCAATGCCTAGTTTCACTATGACCCTTGTGAGAGTCATTCATATTTTAGCAATAATGATTTTCTTTTTTATGCTATCTATACTATAAAGATGCTTTTGATCTTCTATATAGTACACTACTTTTTTGTTATTCTCTATTTATTCATTGCACCATAATTATTACTTAATTTTAGATGCGATAGTATTTACAATGGTATCAATATCTTGTAATGTATTTAGCCAAAAATGGGTGGTTCTAGCCGCCCTTTGTTTGGGGAACTGTAGGGGGCAAGGCCCCTAATTTATGTTTTTGGCAATCTTTGCGTCGATTTTTAGTGGCGTTTTAGCACATGGTTTTTGTCGATCGAATTTTCTAATTCTGATTAAGGAATCAGGGTTATTGACTAATTCAGGTTCAATGGATTAGGGGTTTTGGATGCCATGGGATCACACACACACACACACACACATATATTGTATTGTATATTAGATCTCTTGGCACATCCTACTTAACGGTAGGGGGTTGATGGCCCATGGTTTGTCTAGAGTTGACCAACGAAACCCCAAGTTGTCAACATATCAATCCTCAGTCGAAGACTAAAGAATTTCTCACCCAAGACACCATGAAAATCATAGAGACCATATGGTCTTGTGTTAGTGATGAAGGCTTAAGCTACACAAGAAAACCACTTGAGATGGCATTCACACATTCCATTACAATGCATGAAGACATTAACATCATGCAACAATACAAGATTCACTCATTGAACTAATGATCCATAGTAAATGAATGGAATAAAAAAAACTTATACTATTTCCATTCAAATAGTGGCATACATGGACTAGGGGACTCATATTTCATCAAGAATAGATCATTGCGCTCTCATACATTCTATCAGTGTTGCATTACAAAACACCATGCACTTTCAAAAATTTTCACGTTAGATACAAAGCTAGACTCACAACAAAACTCATGCAAAACTAGCCAGACTCATTTCTCTTGTTTGTTGTAGACCTCAGACTCTGTGAATTTTGAAGCGAGAGAAATATGATCTGTGTCTTTGCTTCTCATTTTTACTTTCTTCTCTTCTTTGGTGATTTCTCACTTTCGCCTCTCCTTGACTCACTCTGTTGATTTTCAATCCTTCATTCTTTTTCCACGCGCATGCAGCCCACGTAGCCTCTTTGGAGTCTTGAAAGTATTAACTAACTTTCAAGCTCATCCCTTAACTCCTCCACGATCTCTCTTGCTACCTGAGTTAATCATTGGGGAAGATTCCTGAAGATCTTCTTGATCCGACATGCATGAAGTATCTTCTTGATTCTTGGCACATATTGTGAAAGTATGACGGGCATGAGCTCCTTTTTTCATGCATAGTACAACTATTGCTATGCAGACAAAACTAATGAGCTCCTTTTTTCATGCATAGTACAACTATTGCTATGCAGACAAAACTATATTGTGCAAAAAATTATTCTTGTGCACGCACGCAATATTTTCCCCAAAACTTTGGGAGCTAATAGGCCCCCAACATTATCACTTGGCATGTCCTTGAGCCAATGGCCTTGATCATGTTGTGACTGATCCCATAGAAGGAACTGTCTTCATGACTTCTAGAAGGAACTCCTTGAACTCACTATCATATTCGTCGAGGGTGGCATGGAGTTGTTGAGTGAGATGAATGAATTCATATGCATCAGCTAGTATGACCTAATGAGATATTAGTTCTATGTTCTCCATATTCTCAATTATGGGGGAAACTAAAATCTATGCATATGCAAAATGAGTACAAAATACTTGGGCCTTATCAACCGTGCCATTGGCCAACTCAGAATTGTTTGTTGCTTCACTCTTTTGAAATTGATTTCTTTGGTCTTTCTCGCATTGCATATCATTATAGATTTGCGCTTTCTCGAATGTAGGGATGCCAAAATTATCTTTTTCTAGGTTGAATCTACTTTAAATGCATGAACCATGTCATTAAGAGAGATTAGTTCCAACAAATTCTGCAAATGGTTCCACAGAGTAAAAATGTACTCGACCAACCCTGAAAAATCCTTAAGTTTGGTTTGGTTTTTGTGGATATCTTCATCGGCCACCGCAATCTTCTTCTTGAGCTCCAAATCCTCTGTTGTCTACTATTGGATTCGGGTGTAAGGTTATGCAACTCGAATGCTTGAATATTCTCAGTGACTTATTCAATCCTGATGGACCCGCGAATATGTTTCTTCCACTACAATGAGATATTCAACACGAATGGCCATGGTACCCTTATTTTCTGTTTTGATGTCCGCCTGCGTAGTGACCTGAACAAGATGTAGTGTCTGGAGGTATTTTCGTGCAGCTTCTACCTCTTGTCACACAATAAATTCTTACTATAGTTGGGAGTTGGTATCAATATGAGTTGTGACTTCCTGGTCAAATTGTTGGTGTAATTGTCCATGTGCTCAAGTGAGAATTTGGTTCCTCTCCATGATCTTGTGGACGATTGTAGTGAAAAAAAATTGTAGGTCGAAAATAAGTATCTATGCAAGATCAAGATCATCCTTGGTTGAGTCAGCTTAGACCACATCTAGTGGGCTTAATCGCAACACCATTTTGTATCTCATTCGTAGATCTTCCTTGGACTGTGGATACTGTGAAGGAGAACCTGGTGGTGAGGGAAGACCCAAATGTTGACAAAGGGAATCAAACTTCTACACCACATCCTTCTAGAAAATTTGTTGTCGGGATAGTTGTGTCCAAAGTTCATTAACCAGTTGTGTCCAAAGTTCATTAACCAACTTGGACAGGTTGGCCACCTATCTTCTTGCTTCTAGTGCCCAAGGACCGACTTCTAACCAATTACTGGTGATTGTTTCATGATGCTTCCCCAGACCCTGACCAAGGTGGACGTTCGGTCGAACAGTAGGCTACAATATTTCTTCTTCGATCCTAGTGGCAGTAGAGGATGGCACATCTTCTTCCTCCATGCTGAGGTCCATGTCAATAGGAGGTAAACCCTGTGCCTTGGAGGACCATTTCCATTTTCAAACCTCGTCTTCATATTCTTCAGACTGCTCTTTTATCTTCTCTTGCTCATGTAAATTATTTAATCCTTTCTTAGTGGACCCAATGGTTTGGTGCATCTAAGTTCGAGAATCATTCTCTTCATCGAATTTGTTCCTATGATTTTTTTGTCTTATCTTGAACTGTGTTTTCCCTTCGGTAAATTGAGGTTTGTAATCGGTTGGGAATTCTTGGACACCCATGAGGATGTAATTTCAGTAATGCAGAAGGGGAATCTAGCGTTGACCTTATTGTTAATTGTGCGAGGGTAAATAAAAACGTCATAGAAATCACACACCTAAAATAAATAAAACCTGATAGAGGAGGTGAACACACACCTGAACCATTGGGGCTTGACCGAAATGGAGATATTTGAGCAATGTAAGGATGCCTGACTTTTGCAGGAGCTTCACCCACTTTTGAGTAGGTATATTTTATGTACCATATGATCAGTTGATTATGCATTCATAATTATTTAATTGGAGTTTCGGGAATTTGTTTGGGTCACACACATTATAGTATGCACATTGTAGCAATGGGATTTTCCCCAATTTTGGCCACTTAAAATTTACTCTGAAAGACATCACTAGTTTTGGAGCTGACTGTTCTTTTACCATTTTGGACTTTAGTCTTGTGTGGGGTTTTCTCGAGGAAGCCATCCTCATTGTTGATGACTGTGATATCTTAAGTTGAGTTCTAAAATCATGAAACCACTTTGGGGGTTAGCAGTATGAGACAACTTTCCCGGTGCAAAACTAAAGAGATTATGTGTTCTTCTTCTGTTACCAATGTCGAGATACAATTAAAATGAAACTCTCGAAGCTAAGTAAGGGTGAAGAAATGGGGAGATCGATGAAACAAAACAATATGTTCACCTATTAGTAATGTAATTGTTAGAGAATAATGCTTCATTAATGCATTATACTAAGATTGGGTTAGTTGAAGATTTATAGGAGGTTGCTGAGATATTCTCTCAACCTCTCCCTCCATGAGTGGAATCAATTGGATCTGAATCCAACTATATATATGTGTACTGTGTTGTGTTTCAAAGTGCAATACAAATCTATTATTGTGTGTATCTCTGCTCTCATGAATTTTAACATGGTATTAGAGCCTGGTCTGGCTTGATTCCCTCACGAGAAGGCCAGGAGAATGTGAGAGCTGTAATCGCTTATATTCTCTGTACATATGTAGGAGAGTAGATATATATTGTTGTTTGAATTTCTGTTTGTAAGTTTTTTGTGTGTTTGTTAATTTATCTTGTGTGCAAGTAAATCTATTGAGATATCGTGTTGTTGGAGAAGGAGCCACCATCATTTCAAAATTTCCATTGCTGCACGAAAAAAGGAAGGACTGAATTGGATTGGCTTCACCGTGGAGAATACAAGAGCCGCTACCTATTAGTTTTACGGCTTCACGTCTTTTGGAATCTTCATGTTGGAAAGATCCTAGCTCTCTATCCATATAATTAAAGGTGCGACATTTGCCTCCAGCATAGGAACAAGAATTACAATTAAAACCAACGTTGAACTGCAGAGAATTAATGTTATTGAAT
>JASDQU010305424.1:16355-28928 GCA_032191745.1 Picea mariana
TAGACGTTTTCAATAATGGAGCTCTGTGCATCCCCATTCATGGGATCATTGTATATGTCACCTTAATTTGTATCCAATAGAGAAACAACGCATGAGGTGTTTATTTCAAATGACACATTCCTCTTATTCAAACTCAATACAATATTATTTTCGAATTCCCAATCAACAAAAAATACAAAATGATAGGGATCTGAGTCATCCATGATCTCAATCATCTAAAAATATGCCTTATTCTACACCCCTTTTATGTTCACTTTGACTGATTCCATCTGACCTATAGGATAGATTCTGTATTGATTCTCTAGCCAAGGTTGGATGGGGGACCACACCAAATTTGGTTTACCTATCAACTCCTAAGATATTTTCAGCAAGATGTTCACATTAGATTCAAAATCCAACATGACACCATCCATATCATAACTTCTAATTTTAGTGGTCATCTAGAACTCTCTTCATGTGCATTTCTATTTACTGGCATTGCTCAAATCCCTTTCTATTAGGGGGTTGATATATCTACAACTATCCCTTTTTACCCCATGTAATTTTATAACATGCATGTCACCTTTATCGTAACATCAAGATCACTCAATAGCTTCAAACAACAATGAAATAATTTACTTACTTGATATTGAGTTTCTTCTTCACGACCCATGTCACACAATGATTATCCTCACCTTATGTGCTTCAATTGTTGATGCATGTGATCCTCTATATTCCTTTTCTTAGTTCTTGGTAATTCCTCCTACCTGTGAGCTTCCTTCAATGGCTTTTATGTCACATGTTGTATCTCCTCGTGCACATGAGCTTCTTCCAAATACCTTTTTTTGGTGCACTACAATTCTTCATGGGCTTGGGGCTCCAACAATATATATGTTGCATGTTGTAATTCCTCATATACCCAGACCTATTCTAGTGATGTTTGAATCACATGCTACAAATATTCTCATTCTCTTTCTTCCTCTAGGGCCCTCTACTCATTTTGCAAGAACTTCTTCTGTTGTGCAACATTGAACCTAGGAGGAGGTTACACTACATTTCTGATATTCCTCTATGTTCTTTGGCCCGCTATTTCTCTATGCTTGAAGTCCATTCCTATATTCTCTCCACCTTATTTTATCACCCATACATAAACTTTCTCTTCCTTATTTTGATTCCCATGTGGCTCTGTAGTGACCATGTTTCATTGTTCCTTCTTCTCTTCCCACTTTTTCAATAAGTCGGGGAAATATTTTGTGACGTGCTCCATGCTATAGTACTTTCCATAGAGGGCACACGGTTTGGTGAAAAATATTGATAAATGACATATCTCACCATAGTTAAAACAAGTGGGTGGTATTCCTCCACCTCCTCCATATCCTCATCCTCATCCACGTCCATATCCACCTGTGGGACCTCCTTGGTAGCCAACTCTCTCATCACCTTCGTGGTTACCACCTTTCTACTCTTCCTGAACTTAAAAGACATCGTGGGTATGGTCCTGCATCAACCAAAGTGACCAAAAATTGTTCACATTTTCCCCATGGATTTGTAGAATTCATAGAATGAACTATGGTGAGTATTTTAATAGTTATCCATTGTTTGGAAGATAAGTTGTATATATCCCCAATGTCTACAAATGTCACACCATTCCATCTAAGTCCTAATTGGAAATAGATTCAATGCACCCATCACCAAATAATTCCCCAATGTAGTTCATTCATCCATACAATGACATTCTAATCGACATGTAGTACACCATATGTGTGTGCGCACCACATTCGTTGATCCGAAAATATCTTTTAAAGACTATGGTTTCAGTTTTAAAACATGAGTTAAATTACCATTTAGGAATTGAATGAAAGAGGAAGAATTAATGAAGAAACATGGAAGAAATAATGCAATATATAGATATGGAAATAACATAAGGAAACAACAAACCATAAAGAACAAAGATGATAACGGATTTCGACAATATCGTCTACATCTCTGGGCCTTTATCTCAGTGGGTGAGGCTTCCTTATTTCTATTAAAATATTGAAACATACATCATAAAAGTGTTGAGTGGATTAAAAAATGATCAATTTGTTTTCTACCATATCTCAAGAACCCAACAAAATTGATGGCACTAAAAACGGATGAACGAAGCTCCCCAAAATGGCCCGCAAAGGTGCTCTCCTCAATGGCTTCCCTGCATAAAAATGGCCTTGGATCAACAATTATTCATAATTTTCCTATTTTGAACCTTCGCCATGGCTTCAAAAACCTTTGGTTTCTATAGGCTAGAAGTGGGTAGCAACCTCCCAACTTCCCCATAATATCGGGCCTCAAAAAGGGCCCAAGATCCTAAGAAAATGGACAAAATCCATCCAAAACTGTTGAAAAACCACAAAAAATCATAATATATGGTAAAAAACCAACTATTTAGAAAAATATAAGTGCGTATCCCCCTTCACGTGGGCCCCTGGTCATATGGCACCCTCCTTGTGGCCCTGTGCTAGGCTGACACGTTGGTATGGCCCTTAAGCCCTGACCCCTGGTTGTTTCCACGGCCATATGGCCTCGGGTTAAGTCTCCACATGCCATACATTCTGTTGTAGCCCCTCGGTCTTGGGTCATGGTCATGTGGCTTGGCCATATGGCCACCACCCTATTCACCCATGCACCTAAATGATTATAGCTCCCAGTCTTCAGCTCCTGGATACACGCCTTGGTCGATGGGCTAGCCCAACCGACAGAACGTTATCCACTTATCCGCGCTAACCATATACTGGAGTGGTCGTATGCTAGGAGGTCACATGTAAATCCTCTCGGTTAGAGGAAATGGTAACAGAGGTGAGCCACAAATACAAATAAATGGTCCTGTGGTAAGGTCGTATGGAAATTTGCATTGGGGGTTGGGGCTAAACCCTATCCCCTTTTCTCTGTTGAATATACAACTTGGTAAGTTTAAATATAAATCGTACACTATGGTTTACAAGCAGTACCATGGGTAGGCCAGTATCTCGGCCATGACAATATGCTCCCGCCCAGACCATAGGTCATGGGTTAGGCTCCATGAGAATCCATACATCTTTTACGACAACAACCGATGGAGGGGTGCCACATGGCAACCCATGACTGGGCCATGTGGAACCATGTTTTTCGCCCAAATAAACATCAAGTGTCAAACTTAGATTAGTCCACCTTCACTTGCCCATTCAATGACACTATACCTTCCCTGTCACTGTACATCTGTACAACCTGTACAATCAGCTGCCACATTAGCGCTGTACAGGCTGCAGATTCATCAATTTTTGCCTGTTTGACAAAATGAACAAACCGCGATATATTTCGCATACGGTGTTTGTTTGAGCCCGTTCAAGTTGTGTTGGGTTTGTAACAAAGAGACCTACGTACCCATCTCTTTTGAGGTGATTCTAATGCTTTTGATTTTTAGGCCTTCCTGGACCCCATCTTGGCTCCCGGATTCAATTTTGCATCAATCCTCCCCACTAAAGAGATTTTGGTTCTCCAAAAGTTTACAAAATTGACCGACCTTATTAAATACTCATAAGGATAAAAACAAAACACTATTTTGTACAAAATGATGTTAGAACAAGTCATCATTTCAACATGTGTGATTACATTAATGGAAGCAAAATACAATGAAGAAGTGACATCCACTTCTGGAAAAACCAAGTGACTGTTTTCTTTCCTTCATGGTGTTCCTCTTACTTTTCTGGTACTTCCTCTTCCTTTGTGAGTACATGCGCAATCCTTTTTTCCTTATTTGGACAAAGCTCCAGATTAAGCTTCCAACATTAGGCCTTTTGATGTCCACCCCTGTTGCAATATGTGTAGTGGTTTTTCGACATCCAAAATTGTTTTCCCTTCTCTTTCTTCCATTATGGAGTTGAGTCTTTATGTCATGTCTCCTTCATGGTCAACATAAATTTCTTGTACAAAGATTGTCTCTTCCAACACATGGCCACACAATGCTTAGGTGAATGACAAAACGTACAAGGATACATATTCCACAAGTTTTGGATTACATGATTATGCTTTTTATAATCAAAAAGAGATTTGGAAAAACCATGACCATTATACCTTTATTTTGTATCTTCACTTTTCTTTGGAGATGACTTGCATTCAATATCACCATCAGGGAGTGATACACCAACACCTTTCGTGAATTGTTCCCGCAATGACTTAAGCTGGTCATTTGAAGCATCACTTGCTTCCAATGTTTTGGAGTATTCTCCAATCTCTGCTTTTCCATATCCCAATCCTAAATAACGAGGTGTTTCCACAACCTCTATGGGATTAACGATACATTGGCCCTTATTTCCAAGGCCCTTTCCTTCATAACCCATCTTGCTTAGCAATTTCAAACCTATACTTCTTGTATGTTTTTCAAATGCACCAAAAGAACCATCTTGATGGGAACAATGCAAAATTGATGAATGAATTCCACTGCATACCTTAGAAATGATTTTTGAATTGGGTGTAGAAGTCACTTCCTTCAATTCTTCTTTGATTTTGTTGTTCTTTGAAGATTTCCCTTGAACCCACATCTTTCGTTCCAAATAATATTCATACAACACTTTCACCATCTCTGCCATGGAAAAGAGAGTAGTTTCCATATCCTTATCATATTGAGAAATTCCCTCTTTAGATGCCATTTTCCTGGTAGTCATGAAAAATAAAAAACCAACCGTCAACTAGATCTGATACCAGTTGATCCGAAAATATATTTTAATGACTATGGTTTGAGTTTTAAAACATGATTTAAATTACCATTTAGGAATTGAATGAAAGAGGAAGAATTAATGAAAAAACATGGTAGCCATAAATCAATATATAGATCTAGAAATAATCATAAGGAAACATCAAATCATAAACAACAAAGATGATAATGGAGTTTGTCAATCTATCCTACGTCTCTGGGCCTTTCTTTCAGTAGGTGAGGCTTTCTTATTTCTATTCAAAGCTTCAAAAATACATCATAAAAGTGTCGAATGGATTAAAAAATGATCCGGTTTTGTTCAACCAGATCTCAAGAACCCATCAAAACTAACTACACTGAAAAAATATGAATGAAGCTCCCAGAAATGGCCCCCAAAGGTTCTCTCCTCAATGGCTTCCCTGCATAAAAATGACTTTGGCTCAATAATTCTTCAACATTTTCCTGTTCTGAACCTCCTCCATGGCTTCAAAAACCTCTGGTTTATATAGGCTAGAAGTGGGTAACAACCTCCCAACTTTTCCCAAAGATCTGGCCTCAAAAAGGGCCCAAGATCCTCCAAAAATGGACAAAATCCATCCAAAACTCCTGAAAAATCACTAAAAATCATAATATATGGTAAAAAACCCACTATTTGGAAAAATATAAGGGCACAACCCCCTTGATGTGGGACCCTGTTCATATGGCACCCTCCATGTGGCCCTGTGCTAGGATGACGCATTGGTCTGGCCCTTAAGCCCATAGCCCTGGTTGTTTTCATGGTCATATGGCCTTAGGTTTAGTCTCCACACACCATAAATTACATTGTATCACCCTGGTCTCGAACCCTGGTAATGTGGCTTCGCCATATGGCCTCCACCCTAGTCACACAAACACCTAAATGGTTATAGCTCTCGGTATTTAGCTCTTTGATACACACCTTGGTCGACGGGATAGCCCAACCAACCAGGCGCAATCCACATATCCGTGCTAACCATATAATAGAGTGGTCGTATGCTAGGAGGTCACATGTAAATCCTCATGGATGGAGGCTATGGTAATGGAGGCGTGCCACAAATATAAAGAAGTGGTCCCATGGTAAGGTCATATGGGAATTTGCTTCGAGGGATAGGGCTAGACCCCAACCCTTTTTCTTTGTCGAATATACAACTTGGTAAGTTTAAATATAACTTGTACACTATGGTTTACAAGAAATACCATCTGAGGGATGGTATCTCGGACCTGCCAAGATGCTCTTTCCAAGAGTCCATACATCTTTTACCACAACGACCAATGGAGGGGTGCCACATGGCAACCCATGACTAGGCCACGTGGCACCATGTTATTCGCCCAAATAAATTCTAAGTGTCAAACATAGATTTGTTTGCCTACACCTTCCCAGTCAACACCACTGTACCTTCCATGTCACTATACCATCGTATGACTTGTATAGTCAGATGCCACGTCAACACTATAGGAAACATACGGATTGCACAGTCATCAATTTTTGTCTGTATGACAAAATGAACAGACCACGATATCTTTCTCATACGATGTATGTTTGAGCACGTTCAAGTTGCATTGGGTTTGTAACAATGAAACCTGTGCACACATCTGTTTTGAGGCGATTCTGAGAACTTTGAATTTTATGCCTTCCTGGACCCCATCTTGGCTCCTCAATCCAATTTTGGATCATTCATCTTCACCATATATTGAAACTGCATTATCAATTTGGAAAGTTGGGATTGCACCTGTGACAATGATGCAAAGTTTTCTCCACCACCCAATGTAGCCTCTAGGTTCATAACAATCTCCACCGCCTCTGCCTGAGTAGTCACCTTCTTTTGGGTGAGTGGGACTCGAATATGGGTAATCATCCCTGCAATGCACCATTCTCTTTGTTTCATTTCCTAGATATGGAATGTGAAACTATCAAACAAAATCTTAAACCGTTGTTCATAATCCCACACTTTCTCTCTCGATTTCTACTTGATCTCCTTAATCTTCATAATGAGTTGAGATTCTGACTTAGGATTCTAAAAATCCTTAAGAAAATCTCTCTTAATTTCTATCAGGGACCTCATCTATCCCACTAGTGCAGTTGCCTTGTACTTCATATACCACGTCAAGGATTTTTCCCTCAAAGTGGTCACCAACTGTGCAATCTTTGATGCTTTATCGGTGATCATATTCACAGACCATACAACCTCACATGTAAACCAATATTTCTCTGCATCATCCTTACTCATCCCATGGAACATAGGTAGTCTCAGAGTTGTATCTTGATTCATTATTCTCACTCTAGGACTATGTCCTCCTGACTGATTACTCAATTTTTGGGATATCGGTATTGATAATATCCGTTACGAAGTATTTCCAACTTCGTCCTATTAGTCACTTTTATCTTCTCTCCTTTCTTCTCTTACTCCTATCTCTGTGGTGTCTGCTATTCTTTTTGGAGATACTTCACACACATGTAGGATTTGTTGTTCCTAAGGTTTTCCCTATGTTTATTAGTCATTATTCAGTCTCCTATAGCTTAGGGAGAATATTTCTCTAGGAGAATATTCTCTTCAGTTCACACTTTAGTTTGATCAATTGAGTGGAGTCTAGATGCCACATTGGGATCATCACCAGCTAATGTGAATTTTCCTTGGGATTATCACCATAATGAAGCATTACTCATGATTCCCCAATCTCCTCCTCACTTCACTTTGTTTCAGTCAGTTAACTGAATACCGAGAGACTAATTAACTCAGACTATGTGGTAGTTAACTCCCGTAACTGCTTGAGAGACTAGACTAGGTAGAAATTTACTCCCATAACTATTGGTGTGTGTCCAGATCACTCCATACCACAACTATGGCACATTTTCTTCTCCTCCAGTGCACATTAGTTGAGTTATAAAAAGTATATCATGTGTAAATTATCATTAATTCATTTCGTCAATGAGAATTCTTCCATTCTTTCTCTCTTGCTTCTCTGTTCTCATATTTTCTTTGGAAATAGTGTATGCCATTTGCTAGATAGATATTTTCTTTGCAGGTTCAACACATTTACATGGTATCAAATCCAATGAATTTCTAGGAAAAAGACACACCATATTCTTTTTGCAGGTACCGAAGATTGAAGACAACGGGAAAAATGGAATTTCCAAGAGAATTCATTCTTACACCGTACAATTTATTTGCATGGAAGGAGAAGATGATAGTGAATATTTTAGGTAGAGGATTATAAAGCTTAACCATGGACACAAATACCAAACCCACACCATCCATAGAAAAATCCATGTATCTGAATCAAATGGATAAATCATTTGGAACTATTTGCAGTTCCATTTCTCCTGAGCTCCTCTTTCACATATCCTCCTGTAAAACCCCCAATAAATCCTGGACCACCATGGAAGGGATTTTTGGAAAACGATATGGTATGAGGGGATACATGCTCGAGGTGTAATTTCTCACTTTGGATCCAAAATCCTTTGACAATCTCTAATATTTAGTTACCAAATATAAGGATTTGTTGTCGCAACTCAAGGCTTTTGGGGTTGATAAATATAAGGAGGAGAAACAAATGGTTCTTACCATTCTCTCCAAACTTTGTCTAGAATACTCAGTTTTTGTATCCACATTTCATTTAGTTAGGCTTGCCTCTGGAGCCACCTGGAAGATTCCCTCTCTTGAGGTATTTATTGAATCTCTGACACAAGAGAAGAACACACTTAGCAACATGGGAAAAATCAAAGGCACAAAGGCGCATGCACTTGTTGTACAATATGGTAGAAATTATCCAAATCATAAATATAAAGACAAATACAAAAGGAAAGTACATGAAAATCCAAGGAAGGAAGGTTACTCAAAACCCTTCAATGATGTCTTTGGATCCAAAGGTGGAAAGGGAAGAAAAGGGGAGAAATGCACTTATTTCCATAAAGGATTCCATCCAGAATATGCATGTATGCAGAAATAGATAAGTCAAATGATCCAAATACTTCAAAAAAACAACCTTGGAGATCGCATCCATGAGGGTTCCAAGAAGAAGAAGCTAGAAGATCAAAATCCCAAGAAAGACAATTCTAGCCATGCTTTGATTTCCATCAACTCCTCTCTCAATGCTTGGATTGTAGATTCAGGAGCATCGCACCACATGGAAGCCACAAAAGAAGTCTACAATTCATTGGAAACATGAAAAGGTCCTCCTATTTTGATGGGGAACAAATCTCAGGTTGAAGTCACTGGAAAAGAAAGAATTGAACTAACAAACAGGAGCTTCGAGAATGTGATACATGTTCCCATACTCTTCATCAATCTTCTCTTCATATAGAAAATGAAAAACTGTGGCACCAAAAAGAGAGTCATATTCACACCTAATGTTTTGGATATCTATGACATACAAGCATATTCCATAGTTTCTACCAGTGAGGTAAATCATTAATCAAAACTCTACACATTTTCTTAATTTATTGAACTAGATTATGCATTATTGTTTAACCATGTTGATGAAAGAAGTAGGATATGGCACAAAAGGTTCATGTATTTAAATTTTAGATATATGAAACATCTTATAAAGAAGGAAATGGTTGATGGTCTACCTGATACCCACTTCTCCAATGGAGTTTGTGAGGGATGTGTTCTTGGAAAACACCCTCAAGAGAAATTCAACAAAGGAAATACTGAGAAGGATTCCTTTTTTTTAGATCTGATCCATAGTTATATAAAGGGCCCTTTTCCACATACATCAATCTATAAAGCAAGGTACTTGCTCATTTTGTTGATGATTTCTCACACTTCACATGGAATTTCTTTCTCAGGAATAAAACATAGGTCTTTCAACACCTCAACGATTTCAAATCCCTTGTTGAAACAAAGTCAGGAAAGAAGATAAAATCCCTCCAAAAAGATAATGGGGTGGATTATGTCAACCATGAGATACAAAATCTTTGTAATGAGGCCAATATTCAGTTGCAACAAACGATTCACTATACTCCATAGCAAAATGGAGTTATTGAGCGGAAAAATAGATCTCTGAAAGAGATGGCATCTTGCATGCTACAAGAAAAGTCACTTCCATGGATATTTTGGGCTGAGGAACTTAATTGTGAAACCTACATCCATAACATATATCCCCATATATATTTCAAGGATAATACCCCTTATGAGGCTTGGAGTGGCCTCCAACCGAAAGTGACCCACTTTCATATATTTGGTTCTCGCACATGGGCCATGATTTCCTCTAAGAAGAGGAAGGCACTTGATCCACAAAGCACATATTGTATCTTTGTTGGATACCCTGATAGTGTGAATGGATACAGACTCATTGATATTTCCTCAAACCAGCTCATCATTGAGCATAGTGTCAAATTCAAGGAAAGTATCTTGCATGCACCTCAACAACCACATGCAAACACTTTTGTTCTTCCACTTGTCAGAGATGATGAAAATCAACATGCTGACTCTTCTTTAGTTGAGAGTTGTGACTCATAGGATTCATATGATTCATATACCGAGTCAGTATAGTCATATGTAGAGCCAGTGCATGTAGATGTAGATGTAGATCTAGAGCATAGGCCCAAGTGGGCCAAGACTACTCTTTAGGATGCAAGAGATATTGTTGGGGATCCAACTGATACTAGGAGGACTCAATATGATTTCAGGGAGCCTCCTCTTGCACTCACTATCGATGAACTAATGCCACCCATGCATATTTTATTGGTTCAGTATTCAGATCCACAGTCCTATGCTGAGGATGTTGGAAATATCTTTTGGGAATCTTCCATACAGGAGGAGTACAACTCATTCCTTGAGAACTAGACTTGTGATCTGGTTCCCCTTCCATCAGGAAGGAAACATGTCAGGTGCATATGGGTATATAGGAGAAAGAGTGCAATACATGGACATGTTAGGAGATATAAAGATAGGATAGTTTCCAAAGGATTTCAATAGGTGCACAAAATTGACTATGATGATACCTTTGTTCTAGTAGTGAACATGGATTCCATATGTTTGGAACTTTCCATTATGACAGCTAAGGGATGGGAATTCCATCATATGCACATGAAGAATGCATTTCTACATGGTTTTCTCTCTGAGGATATCTATATGGAGAAACCCTGGGGATTTGTGCATGACTTATCTTTGGTCTGTCGACTGAAGAAATCTCTTTTTGGCCTCAAGTAGGCCCCGAGGGCATTATATGATAAGATGGACTCCTACTTGTTTTCACATAACTTTGTGCATTGTAATTCTGAACCAAATTCTTATATTTTCAAGACAAATGATTCACTTCTACTCCTAGTTATGTATGTTGATGATTTGTTGATCACCGATTGCTCAATTTCAATGATTGTTGCAGTCAAGAGGATTTTTCATGATCAGTTCTTGATGATGAGCATGGGTCCACTACATTTCTTCCTTGGACTCAAGATTAGTCAAGATGCATCAAGCATCAAACTATCTCAGGCCAAGTATGCATTATATCACTTTGAGAGATTTTACATGACAGACTGCAAGTCTACCCTAACTCCTTTCCTATGAGGGTTCAGACTTGAGGATGGCAGGGAAAACCCACTGGCTGACAGAACACTATATAGACAACTAGTGGAGAGATTTTTGTATCTCACAGACTCCCGACCAAATCTCTCCTATGCAGTTGGTGCATTTTCTAGGTTCATGCAGGAGCCACATGAACTACATTGGAAGGATGCAAAGCATATCCTTTGATATGTACAGGGAACCATCACCTTTGTGATTCACTATGCAACAGAATCTACATTGGACCTCATCAGGTTCACTGATTTTGACTGGGATGGTGATAGCATTGATCACAAATCCACATATAGTTACTCACTCAGTCTTTGTTCCAGGCCTATATGTTGGTCAAGAAATAAGTAGGATGTTATTTCTCTATCTTCATCCAAGGTATAGTACATAGGGGTAGTTAACATAACCATTCAGGCTATGTGGCTACAACATTTTCTCACTGAGTTGGGAATTCAATTTCATTGGTCAATCATCATCTTATGTGACAACAAGAGCACTTTGAAGTTCTGCAAAGATCCAGTTCAGAGGTAGCAGATGAAGAACATCAAGATCCATATGAACTACATATGAGACTTAGTACATGAGGGGATCATTGAACTGCAATTCTATTCTTCAGCAGAATAGATTGGAGACATATTCACCAAGACCTTCACTGAACAAAAGTTCCATTCTCTGGGAAGTCGTCTTGGAGTGAAGGCTACAACTTCCTAGAAACTCTCAATTCCTTGTTTTACATACAATGTACATTGATTGGTGGGGGGGGTTTCCATGATGTTTTCCCTCTTTCCTCAATTATTTCAGTGTATTTTCAAAGTTATTTCGAGAATGATCAAAACATAAAGGCCTTTCTTCCATACATTCAGGGTGTCATAGACAAGATTGAAAAAGTTTTAAAAAAGAAATAAATTACAACCTCCTTCAAACCCCTACTTACCATCAGACAAAGAATGAAGTCTGTAAAGAAACCTATAGATTAGAAACAAGGAAAAGGAATCTACAAGGTCTCTTGTGTATGCGGGAAATGTTACATTGGGGAAACCAGGAAATCATTTCAAGTAAGGATTAAGGAACATGGAGCAGACATTAAAAATGAACGCATTCACACCTTGGCCTTATCATAACACTCACTTAATACCAAACATCATGTATTCCTTGAGGATACAAAGATACAAGCAAAAAAGGATCATTACTACATGAGACACTTAAGAGAAGCTCTAGAAATAATCAAACACCCCAACAATATGAACATAAATGGTGGTCTGGATGTGAGAAGCTTTTGAAACCCATTAATCAACCAACTTAGAGACCCTCATAGATCAAATTAGGTATGACACCTCCCTTCTTCTTTTCCTT
>JASDQU010305424.1:39514-51507 GCA_032191745.1 Picea mariana
GGTTCAAATCTTTCCCAGAACTATTCCTACAACATGAACAAGGAACTATCCCTCCTGAGCAGATTTATCTCCGACTCCTTCAGAGACTTTGAGCACGATGCCTGCGCTCCACCTTCAACACTTTTAAAATGTTGAAGTCTTCTAGGTTCTGCGCTTCCACAGTCACAGTGACCCGGCCTTCCTTTTCTCAGGCTTGCTACTGAGACTCCACTTCGACCTGCACTTCCCTGCTCGACTTGAAATAACCCAACACAACTCTAGGCGAATGAGAATAAGAGTTTAACTGTAGATCCTCCTCAACGCACTCTATGCGGAGGAATTCGACTGCACTCTATGCAGGAATCTCCTGGCTTGAACAGAGAAACAATGGAAACTCATTCCCTCATTCCCTCAGGTTTCGAACCTGATATGCAATCACATATGCAGCATATAAAAGATAAGCGTAAAAGGAAGCAAGCAAGCAACAGCATAATATCAACAACACAAAGAGATCAAACACCTCCATGAAATTGAATCAAAGCTTCCTATTAATTCAATCTGTATATGGGGTTTCTTCACAAACTCTATGCTCTGCTCTCTTCTTGCTCCTATATGAATGAGGATGATAATACAATGATACAAGGAGGGTGCCTATATTCCGTTTTCCCTCTCGAAAATAAAACTGTCTAATCTAGACTTAATTATTTTATCTAACTGCATTAAATCTAATAAATGCCTCATCTACCTAAGGACGAGAGCTTATCTGCTCAAGGTCCGTTACATGTACAAGTGCGCTTCATCACATCAACGTATTAATGTTTGGCAGCACCAAATATCAAAATATTTCAAAGTTTGAATGCTGGCGTTCTCCAGCTATAATTGCTCCACGCGCTGGCTCGCTTGATGAGATGTGGATGCTCCTGCATTAGAAACCCTTCTTGCTTACAATGGCTTTTGTTGCCTCCATGACTACTTGTCTGAATCCACATTGCTCCTGTTGTCCATATCGAACCAAATTTCTCGCAAAACTTGCTCTTGTATGACGACGCAAGGGAAGACCTTAAGGGCCAAGGCTAGCTCAAATTTCTTGAGAGATTTCAAGGTTTCAACTTACAAGCGGCCCAGGAATTTGCCCTCTCTTTTGATGCATGCTATGCCAAAGTGGGTGAAATTCAAGTTGAAATCACTGAGGAGTTTTTGAGCTAGGCAACAGGTCTTCCCCTTAGCAGGTAAAAATGGTTTAAGAATTCCAAGGTAGTGGAGGTGCCGTGGAGTTCGTTCTTTACTTCTAGGAAAATCCAATGTTGTGACAAAGGTATGCCTATTTCTCTATTAAAGACTAGGTGGCATGGTTTATTGGCAATCTTGAGATAGTTCGTTACATGCGAGGGTCATTTTTGCCTCATTTTTCTATATCACATAAGACTGTTAATGAACTTCATCGGTTTCTAGTTGAATATGCCTTTCCTTTTATTGAGAAGCTTATATAAGATGGCCAAGAGGTATAAGAGACAGTGTTTGAATTCCAATTTGTTTCATCATGGATTGATAAGGATGCTGTTAGTCCATCATTTAAAATTGCAGGGAAACAATTGGGACACTTTCCTATATCGAAATGGATTTGTTACACCTATCCCCGTGGAGGTTGATAAGCCCATGTTAGAAGAAACCCCAATCCCTTCCATTGACAGAACAATCTCCTCATCCAAACAAACCTGTGATAAGGTAGCGCTCGATGAGCCTATGTCCGAGAAACAAGATGATGATCCAAGAGCCTCTGAATTTCATGACCACGAGCAATACTCCTATCCTAACACCTTTGCAAAAACCGTGAGCAGGCCCTCATGTAAACTGTCTAAAAATGACTCAGATGTAGGGTTTAAAAACAAAAGGGTTGGGAGATTAATTTTTAGGAGCCTACAAAATAAATCAAAGTCTCATATGAGATCGATCAAAGCGATTGAGGTGCATGAGAGCTCCAATTCTGAGATCGAGAAATTCTTGGTAAAAGAAGACCCAAGTTACCTCAAACCAAATCTCAGTCAGACCTATGATTTCGTAGACAATCTGCAACCATGCCTGAAGCATAGCGAAGGTTTTTCAGGGATCAAACTTGGTAAAGAACCCACAGACAATAGTGGTAGCATTCTGATGCACGACCTTGGATATCCTCAAACAATTGTTCCAGATCCATGGTGTGAGGTTTGTTTGTTTTGGATCGACAAATATTACAGAGATATAACTTCCCTTGAACTAAATATCAAAACCCTCACCACTCAGATCGACTCATTAATGAGTGAAAATCACAGACTAAAGTTCAGTGCTCAAAGGCAAGGGAAGTACTTGAAAAGAATTGGAAACATAATAATAAAGAATGTCGAGTGTGTAACAACAGTAGTTAACTCTGAGGTCTTATGAGTCGAATTTAGCATGCAGTTAAGAAGTAAAGATTTGTTTGTTTATCTTAGTTATGTTTTTGTTTAGTTTTTCTATCAATATAGATTTAATTACATTTCTATTGTTTAAAATAAAACTAACTACAAAATCAGCTGATTTTGTAGCCAAACTATTCTCATTCGAATTTTTGGAAATTATTGGTTAGAATAATATCTAAACTCCTTTATTTTCATTTTTCCTTTCAGGATATCGTGTAGCTGGTGGTGATCTGATGATATGGACCATTTCTGAGCTGATTGACCCTTTCTTTGGATCATCTTTTGTAAACAGAAAATAAGTTTTTTATAGTTTTGAGAGATACAGTGTGATTTGGAGTGGTTATATTACCCTCTATTCTGTAATTAGTAAATCATTTTGAGATTTAATCTTATCCAAAAAGATAAGATGTTTAACTTGAATGAACTCTTTAAATACTATAGATTTTTGTAATGAAGGCATCCTTGCCTGGGGTAGAAGATGGACATTTGATTTACAGACTTTAATGGAACAACAATGCACATTTCAGCTTTAGCTTCTTGTGGATGGTGTCTTCATTTAAGTTTTGTTTATCCTGATATGATAATAGGTTTTGATAGCTTTAGTATTCATGATTTATTTTGTTATTGGGATAATTCCTTTATGAATTTTGTCCATAAATAATGCTTTAGATATTAATCATGTGATCATCTATTCAGCTTCAATTACAGGATCTCTCCTTAATTTTCGTTGAAAGATTAATTGCAAGGATATTCGCTAACATAATTTTCTTAATGTAATTACTTGCAGTCATGAGATCACAGTAACTATTGGTATCATTTTTTCTGTTATTAAAATTTAACTGCCAACACAATTATTCTCCATTTATTCAAAACAAGCTTAAGGTTCATTGCAGGTTTTTTCTCCTGGGCAAGGTGGTTAAATGTTTTCTAATCACACAGATGTTTAGATGCATATCATTAGTTCGCTAACAGGTTAGTTCAATTTCATTTTTCTACTATTTGTTTATCACTGAAATTTGAATGTAAAGTTTGTCTTTTGACTATCTATACGTTTTCGTTTCATAACATTTTCTTCCATTAGTTTAACACTTATAAAAGAAAAATCAAAAATATTTTTATGTGCTTTCTTTATCTCCTTCTTCAAAGAAGTCATTTTCACATTGAGTTTAGTAAGTTTAGATTAAAACTTGCAGCTTGTAAATAATGTATATAAATGAGAGTTATCTATATTTTGCTTAAACATGCCTATTAGAGTCACATTAGAGCATATGTACATATATATAGTATTTAGTAATTAGTTATTTATTTCTTTTCTTTTATTTTGTTTCTTTTAGGATTCTTAGATTGGCCAATGGAGCCATTAAACCTGTTGGAATTAGTTATACCAAATTTCTTTGATTACTTAGACAACCCCGGACTAGACTCGTTCTTCCAATTGACAAACGATCATTTTCACTCATCAACAGATCCCTAGCCTCATCTCAGTACAAATGGTGAATCAAGGCATCTAACAATATTTGGAAGGATGTTGTCAAGCCATCATCATCCATTACAACAATCGAATCCAGCCTAAGGGTTTGTTCTTTCCCTTGGGAGTTAGACTCCGAGGGTGCAGGCACCTTTGGAGGCATCTCAACTCCTTCCATGACACCAAGCCACGAACCTCTGTGGTGTCCTCTAATCGATATCACCTCATGAACACATTAAAGTTTTAGTTAGCACTAGGTTATTACTCAAGGGTTTACTGCAGTGGAAATCTTGGCAGTCCACAGTCATAGGGTTGAAACCGCTCTGATACCATGTGTAACGACCCTGTCGTTATGACTACAAGTGATGCAAGAAAGTGCAATTTTTTTTTTGTTTTTGGAAGGAAGGAAACGATGACAACAATTAACCACACAACTTGATGACAAACACAATGCACGTAGATCTGGAAACAGAAAACAATGACTCAACACACTAGCACATCGCGCATTTGGGCGAACATGCGAAAATCAAAAGGAAGATATAATCGGCTACCAGCTGGAAACAAGCCAGACAATGCATACAAGTTAAAGGATAACATCAAGAACCCGACACATCGGCTTCAACGACTAGTAACTAGAACCTTCCCGACGAGCGAGAGACAACACAAGAGCTACAAAACAAGTACCACCATAAAAACCACAGTATCAACCACATCGGGTGGTGCACGATCTTAAGCCAGTTTATCATGTGTGCTACTTGATCCATGCACGCAACGATCCAATCTCAAGAAATCATGATGCCACAGTGCGATGGACGCACTAGGGACCTATGCCTAACCAGAATAATTCCAACCTTTTGTCCCAATATGAAATCTAGCAATGCAACAACCTTAAAAAAATACATTCAATAAATCAATAGGTCCTCATATTGATCCTTTTTGGGAGAACATTTAAGGTTGCTATAAGGTGATAATCCAAGTACTTATAATGAACAATTAAGATTAACGTAAGGCAAAACCATTATAAGCGATCAACGCATTAAACATCTTTAACCCATTGATCTAAATGAAAAGCGATTGTTAATCCAATCGAAGGGGTAAATGTCTTACTCATAAGTAAATCATCAATAACCAGCTCTAACACCAAAGAAACTGAAACTATAAATCGAATATAAATGTTTTAGTGCAACTGAAACAAACAGATTATTCGCGTAACAAATATATCAAATACATTTGTAATTGTTGTGATTTATCAATCAAATAAATCACTGTCAATAGGGTAAATGTTGTGAATAAAATTTGAATGCTGTAATTTGGGGGTAAATGTTGTAATTTAGCTATCCATTATATCATTGTCCTTAAACAATATCGATTATCAAAAATTCGTTGTCTTTTACACAATAGTTCGTTGTCTTTTAAAAGGAATCACAACCTATGATGTCACTCTCCCCTAAAAAAGAATTGATCATAATTAATGAATAACACCGAGTTAACAATATATTTTAGAAAATCACTATCCAATAATACAGGTGACTACATCTATTACAATCGTTGTCAACAATAATTAAACATCGTTTAACTGTGTATTCGCTATGATAAAAGATAACACTATTTATTACACAAGCATAATGCTATTTATTACAAAATGGAATCATTGTCATGCAACATAATGCTAATTTATTACACAAACATAATTCTATTTATTACACAAATAAAATCACTGTCATACAACATAATGCTGTAAAACAAACATAATGCTATTTATAATCATTGTCATAAAGATATATGTTAAATCACTGTCAATAACAATAATAAATCTTTGGCACACATTATATATCCAATCGATATCACTAATACGAATGAAGGCTAATAATGATATTGTTGAGTGAAATATGATATGGCTGAGTGAAATGGGATATAGTTGTGTGTGATGATAACACTATGCAATACATATTGTTGTCAATAGAGTATAAATCGCTATCCAAATTCAGAGTATAACAATCACTGTGCATTATTATATCGTTGTCAATAGAATATAAAAACATTATGCATTATATCCCTACCAATATATATTGATGTGCATTATATCGCTGTGCATTATATTAAATTTGCAGTCTAAACATGGTGAAATCAAAGTCTAATAAAAGTAGTAATTCTCAACCATTACACAAGAACATAAAATGTTATCATTATATAGTAAAAATGCCACCATGCACATAGTGAAAACACCACCAATTACACAGTAAAAACGCCACCATTTACACAGTAAAAACGCCACCATTTACACAGTAAAAATGTAGAGGTGATCATAAAAAATGCTAAGATTATTTGGGCAATTTGCTGGGAGAAATAAATAACCAAAAATGCAGAGGTGATACTAAAAACACAGAGAGTATTAGGTTGTTTGCAGAGAGAAATAAATATACAATACAAAAAGGTTTTTCCCAATCAAGTGCTCGGTAATTTTTGGAGTAAAGGTTGTGTAGAAATTTGCTGTAGAATTGGCAATAAAAACATTTTTTCCCCTTTTTTCCAGAAGCCAAGGAATTCGTGGATTAATCCTTAAGAGATTAATCACTCTACACACATAGATAATAAATCACAAGAAAAAGAAAAAATATAACCATTCAAAGATGAACCATTCGAAAACGCGGAGATAACCACCCAAAAGAAATCCAGAGACATATAGTCAATCACATGAAAAAGAATAGAGATAAACTTTCAAGGATGAACCATTAGAAAACGCAAAGATAAACACCCAAAAGAAATGTAGAGACGTATCATTCAATGTTGATATTTACCATTCAATAATACTCAGAGATAATATGCTAGGAAATCCTAGAGATGAATTGATCCGATATAAATCCAACAAAACACAGAGATACTCAATCACAAGAAGGTGCAAAGATCAGGGATAAATCATAAGAGAAAAACGTAGAGATAATTAAGGGATAGAATACTGGGTGAAAAATTTATCCTTCACTCACCATCCATGCACATTAAAGTAGGGCATTTGAATCTATAGGTATTTAAACACCAAAGTGACGACCGTCAATTCGGCTCCTTCCCGACTGCTCAAGCACGGACTAATGACAAAGGGATAAGAGACAAAATATAAGAGACAACTTTCTTCGTAATAGTCAATAACAAACATAGATAAGTCATTGCAATAATAGGTTGGGTTCGCCACGGGAAAACAATTCAGAATACAACGAGCAAGGGGATTACAAATACCATATGAACGCAGGTGCAAGAAAGCTCATGGAAAAAAAATCTTCAACCCAACATAGATAAATAAAATTTGTAAATTAGATTTATTGCAAGTAACAATTTTAACAATGTACCTTAGCCAAACACAAATTCTCTGAAGTTGTTGTCTCACGCGTGCTCTGTCCATCTCCCTCTTTCCGATCGATGTGACCTCACTGGTACCTCCTAGCAGACACTAAGGGTACTCTTCTTCTCCCTAAACCCCCCGAGCTACAAAGGGTCCATGCACACAATACCAGAGCACTGCTAGCATCCAAATCGCCTCTCAAGGTCGAGCTACCACTCGTTACTTGAGCTGGGTATCCGAACTCCCACAAGAGAAAGTTCAGTCAAGGAAAAATTTAGTAGTGTAACATTACGCATAAAGATCAGATCCATACTCCTCCTCCTCCATCCTGTTTATAGAGTTTTTAAGATATTAGTTTCCCAAATTCTCATTAATTTCCTTTTTCATAAATTTTAATTAGGAAAACCCCCCCTGTACACATGTCACCCATCCACTAGTTGCACTAGAAAATAAATTTTATTAAGTAATTAAATATTCCTATTTCCCTCAGCCATCTAAAAGCATTCCTAAAAATGCTCCTTGGTGTCCCAATATTCCCTTACCTTCTTAAATGACTTACTCCTTTACTTAATTCCTAATTGAGTTCATAATTAGAAAGTTCAAAAGGAAATATTCCTTACTAAGTTAGACATTCAACTTTTTCCTTATGTTTCCCCTTTCTTTAGGTTTCCTATTTTTCATTAAGTTTCCTATTTCTTTTAAGTTTCCCTCTTTTTCCTTTTTAACTAAAAATGAATTTAGAAAGTGTAGATAAAACAACCATTTACCCTTTTTCTTATTGAATTAAAAATTAATTTAGCAAGTGTAGAGGAAACAACCATTTACCCTCTTTTCATTTTTGTAACTAAAATGAAATTAACAAAAATAGATAAAAACAACCATTTCCTTTTTTAAAATTTTTATCCTCCAATATAATTTGACTTTAATAAATTAATTTGAATTTCTTAAACCCCCTTTCTTATTACAGGTTTATTTATTATTATTATTATTATTATTTTCCACAGTTCTACTTAGACCTAGGTTTTAATTTTACTCTGCTAGGCGACATTTTCAGTAGGGAAAAATTGTTTTTAAATCTTGCTTATCACATCATTCATTTTAGGGCTGACTAGGCTTATTCACTTACCAGTTAAAATCACGACATGCCCTTCAAGACACACTAGGTGCTCCAAGAGTGCCACTCACCTCTTTCAGTTTTCCTTGAGCGACGTGCCCTTTAGGATGCACTGCATTCTCCAAGGATTCCACACACCTCTTTCTATTTCCCTTACATGATGTGACCTTCAGGACGCACTACATGCTCCAAGGGTTCCACTCACATCTTTTCATTTTCCTTGTGCGATGTGCCCTTCAGGACACACTGCGTGCGCGAAGGGTGCCACTCGCCTCTTGAATGATTTTGGTAGATGTAAAAAATCCCTGGAGTCAATACTCCACTAGGTGATCTTGTGGGAGACTAAGGGCCTCTAAGGAATAAGGCCCCTTCTTTATTGCGTTCCCCTTAGAATCATTGTGAGTGACTTTCATAGTCTACCCTCACAACATCGTGGGTCTTCTTGAACTAGATAATCGTTACCCTATAGTTTGAGATATAGAGAGAGTGTTAGTAGGTTGTAGCAGGGCTGTTGGTTGTCCTACATGACCCCTCTACTCCACATGTTATTCTAGTCAACAAGCTATTGTTAGCCTCCATCCATCAACGAATCATGTCAGACACAATAATCAATCATCATAGCATCTAATCATGTACTTGTGTCACATCAATAACATTCAAAACCAACAATCCTCTCCCTGATTCAATTCAAAGTCCAAGGGCTTTCATCGATGCCTCTGCATCCTCAATGTCCAAAGTCCTTCACAATCAGGAGAACCTAGTCAATATCACATGTTTATGTGAATACAACAAAATAACATATCATCAATCCATAATGTATCCTAATCATAATCGAATGACCGATAGTATAATAATCTAGATCACTTGCAACCAAGTGTACTCAAGTATAAGTTCGCCCAGTGTGCACAAGAGCGGGATGTTACATGGATTCTTGAGTATACAAATAAAATGAGGACATTAAGACTATATTGAAAAAATTATCTATTGACCATAAGTAAATTGAGAGTGAGTAGTTAAGTATCAAAGTAAAGAAAGAAGTATTTGTTTCCCCATTAAGGGAATATATTCAAGAATTGTTAAACAACGCTATAACCAAGATTGTTTGATTTCCAATGAAAGAAGTTACAATCGGCCATATAACCGCAACAAGAAAATATATAAAAGATGCATAAACAAGAAAATGAAAGAGAGATATTTGATCACAGTAAGTCCATACTTATTACATACCTTCTTCCTTATCAAATTTCATACAATTATATTTATTCTTTCATCAGAAAAGTGTAACCGAATTCTGATAACTTCCTCCTTATCTTATTTCCATATCTTGTTGCTCGTTCTCCACTCCATGTTCTTCTCTTCATCATACTTCTTGTAAATTCATTTGTTTGGTCCACGGGAGACCCAATTCCAATCCATTAATGGACAAACGCCTTTAAATTTCAAGCATTGTAACACACATTATTATTTTTGAGAAATTCCCAAAGAACTAAGTTGGGATTGCTTTTGATTCTATTTTATAACTTTGAGTTTTCAGTATAAAATATTTGAAGTCGATCTATCAAAATATTCTTTTGAGATTAATAAGTATTACTCTTTCAAATTTCTCTTATGCCATTGGCCCATTTCTTTTATTTGAATGTGATCATAATTTTTCTTAAACTATGATGGATGTGAGGATTTTATTACTTTTTGTATTGTGTAGTGCTTGAGATTCTCTCTCTCTCTCTCTCTCTCTCTCTCTCTCTCTCTCTCTCTCTCTCTCTCTCTATATATATATATATATATATATATATATATATATATATATTATTTTTCAATATTTTAATTTTATTGAGTCAGAGAGAGTTAGATTCAATCATTTGATAGAGTCCCATATTATTTTTGATATAAAATATTCAAATAAAATCATAATCCAAAGAAAAATACTACCTCTTTAAAAACACAGGGATATTCATATCCTCATGAGGTTGTTGTTTTGGTCTTAACAGATTCAAACGTAAACATTTTTGGTGACCATACTGGGGAAATATTTATTTTCAAGATATTTGAGACCCTGCTTCAAATCAGATTGAAGAACCAAAATCTCCATGGTTCAAGTTTCGATATGAAGATTCAGGAAAATTGTTGCTTATTTTAAATGCAATGGATTTATAAAAGGATTATTGAAATATTTTTCACCTTTTTTATAATTTCAAGAAAACACAAGAAGAACCAAAGATTTGGGAGAATGAACTCTCTCGAAACTCCATTGGAAAGACTCAAAATGAAGAATTTCATTCATGTCATGATGCTCCAAATTCTTGATCAATCCCATCAATGGATTTACAAGACTCAACAAAAGGGAGAGATACCCAAAGAAGGAATGGATTTCATACAACCCCTTTAAATCTACCAAAATTAGATTTTCAATGACTAATATTTCTATTGAAACTTTTTCTACATTCTTTTGGAATACTGCAGAAGATGCAAAGAAAGTCTTGTTTAATTTTAAAATTACATGTCATGATTTCATCCTCGCTAGATACATTGTCACATGTAGATTATTTTTACAAACTATGTGAGGGAATTCACTTTAATGGTATAAGTCATTAATACCTAAATCCATTACCACTTGGGATGTGTTAGAAGATTCATTTGCAGAAAATTTCATCCGAAGAGTGCATTCATATGCTTTTGATGATGCTTTAAGCGTTTTTTCCCACCCAACCTATCCCACATGTAAGAAGGATAACGAAGTCAATAATTTTGAAGAATATTCTAATCAAATATTGAATGAATTTTCTAAGTCAAGTCATATTGCTGAAAATGAAGATGAAAATTCCAATTTGCAAGAAGAAAATTTCATCCTCCTATATACTCCATATGAAGATATTTCAAGAAAACCATTTTAGAATGAAATCAAGGAACCTCCACCAAATACAAAATAATATTTCATCCTTGCAATAGATGATGAAAAACCTCAAGATACTTGGCAACAAAATGAATCAATGGAAGAAATGAATCTTGAGAAAAATGATGAACAAGATGGCCATTACATGAAGGAGGGGTCTTTTTCTGATATTATTAATGAATCAAGAACCTTGGAAATAAGGAGAAATATGAATGTATTATAATATTGGAAAATCCTCATCTAATCAAAGACAATAATATTATTGAGTAGTCAATAATTGAATTGATTGAATCATAGTTCCAAAGCATTGTTGAAAAAGAAATGCAATTAGATTCTCAACACACTTGGTTTAGTTTTTCTCTAGCACACATTGAGAGTACTCCTGACTCATTGGTACAAGTTCCAATATGTTCCATAGTGATGGATTTCATTCCAGAAATCGGATCAATGCTTGAATGGCTCCACTGGAAATATACCTTCACCTAAGGTGCCCCTTTCTTCTAAGTAAGGTAGGGTAGGTAGATCATGTATGTACATATGTTTTTTCTTTAGTTCAGTTTTGTACAATAAGGTAGTTACTAAGAAAACTCCATGGAATAAGAAGAATTACAATAAATCTATTTTGAAGATGAATCCATTGCCCAATTTATAAGGCAATTGATCTTGAGATTCTAGATTCTTGAAAACCCATACAGGGTTTTCATCCCACGGCTAGAGCTAGTTGTTGAGCCTCATAAATCCCTTTTTCTTTTTCAATTTTATGCACTTTTATT
>JASDQU010305424.1:51544-69186 GCA_032191745.1 Picea mariana
TATGTTTCCTCCCATAATATTCATTGTAATATCATGACCTCTTCCCAACACTTAGTTTATTTTTTGTTTAACGGACTCATATTTTCATTTCTTTGTATCTCCTGTCCTCACAAGTTCATCCAACAAGTATTGATACTTATCCATTTTATTGTAACGACAGAGTCGAAAAATTTCTTTCTCATTTGAAATATTCAACTATGTTGCCCCGTCGTGATGTGTCCTTCCTCGTTCACAGTTCTCGAGTCATATTAAATGTTAATTCTACCAACTCAACTGCTAAATTAAATTATGAAAAGGTTGTTACTAATGATGTTTATATCAAGGAAAATATAATTTATTTGAGGTTAATGTCATAATCAAGGATCTAATGTAAAATATTATTTTACTATTCTGAGCGTTATTAGGGAGAAGTCTATCAACCTGGTGAAGATGGTTGAAAGAAGACACCATTTCTGTGGGGGTACCTTGAATATAGTTTCCAGAGAAGATCACAATTACCATTGGTCGAGGGCATATTGGTATTATTCAACATTACGAGATATATATAATAATAAATTTTGGGCATCAAGAACAACTCTCATTGTTTGTGTCCCTGAGGTTTTCAAATGCAAAGATATTGCCACCTAGTGCATTGAAATATTTTTCCAGAATAGAATAACCATTTCTGTACAAAGAGGATCCCCTATTTCACTAGCGCCTTTAGTCTTCAAGAAAATGTTAAAGGTACCATAGCTGAATTTAACGTACAAAGGAGAATATGCCATAAATTTTCTTAGAGGGAAAAATAATGGAATCAAGATCTTGCAGAAATATTTACAATACCCTACTATAATTTCAGAAGACCTATCTAGAATCCGATTTAGTTCTTTAAAGGACCCCTATTGAGAAATTTATTGTTTTTTTACTAGAGTTACAGGTCAGTATTCTACAACAAATGTTGTTTTTGATTGGGAAAACATCATATCGAATGAAATTTCTTCACAGTTAATGAATTTCAAAAGAGAGAAAATTTTCTATATGGCATACTATCTGGTAATTCCTATCACACATTGTCATGTATTTAAAGGTCCGAGTTTTGGAAAAAGGGTAAACTCAAAATTTGACCTTATGACTATGTTCTATCAAGCTCTCTGGAGACATAAAATTATGCATTATTTTTATGAAGTTTATAATGATTTTGTCTCAGAATTTAAGAAACTACTCTTTGGAGAACATAAATTCAGGATTTCATTGGAAGCATCTAGCTTTTTGATAAAAAGGAAATTCTTGAGAAAATGGATAATTACAATATTATTAGGATTTTTTGTTCTCATGAAAAGACTATATTTCTTCCTTATTATGTATTGGACAAGTTATTTATCATAGAGGTGGTGAGGAGGTATAAGTTTTGGTTCCATGCATTTTATGAAAGAAGGAAAAAACAATTCATTCCTTTGCCTTGGAAAGTTGGTCAAATTCTCTTAAGAGAAATTCCCAAAATTGATGAATATGCCTCTTACTTTGACCATTTTAATTTGAATTTTGTGAAGGAAATCAAAGGGTTTGACCCTAACAACCTTTTTTATAATCACATGGTAGCAGTTGGGCTCAAACCCAAAATGATCAATATGCTCATATTTGGAGAATAAGAGGGTGATAGTCATGACCCCCCTATTTAGGGTATTGATAAAGAGGCTAGTGACATAGAGATAATTGTGAGAACTACTGAAGGTCAAAAGAAAAGAGGGAAACTCTCAAGTTAAATAAATGCTCAGTCAATCACTATCTCTCACAAAATCCTTTTTCCTAAAGTAATCCCAAGTCTACAATGACCCAACAAAATAAAAACCCAAGTAACAATTCAGGTGATGATTGAGAAATAAATCCTCCTCAAGAAATTCTATAAAACCCTCATAAATTACAAGTAAAAAGGAAAAGGGTTAATTATCAACAAGAGGGAGAAGAACAAAACGTACTTTAAGATGATAATTTTCTTGATAGTATGGACTTATATGTGGATATTGAAAATATCCGGTTTCCTGATGATGAAGAACAGGCTCAAGAAAATGTACAATTTGTTGTTCAAGATGAAGTATTCTCTGATGAATAAACTTTTTCTATATAGAATTTTTTATTTGATAAGTCTTCAAAAAAATTGACCTTTGAAAAAACCTAGAATAATAAGAAAGGAAAGTCACGGTCCACAATTGATACTAAAAACATGCTGCCTTCAAAATTATCTTCAATTCATAGAATCACATGGGATGCATTGGAAGTTTCAATAGTTATTATGGAAGAGGAAAATCTCATACTTAAGGAGAGAGTCAACGAATTGGAAGAAAGTCTCATTTCCTCGCCTATATTGGCTACCTCAATCGCCATCATGCAACCTGGCATAATTCTTTAAGGAACTCCATAATCAAATTTGAGAGTAAAAGGAACTCCAAGCTTAATCATTGCTACTCAACACTTAGTTGAAAATAAAATAAAGGAAAGAATGCTGCTCATTTTAGATTTATGAGAATTGGCAAAAGCATTTTCCACTCCTGGGTTTAGAATTTAAAACACTAAAGAATATTTGAATGCAGATTTGAAAAATGATGACGGATTCTTCATAGATAGAGTTTCCATGTTTGTATGAAAAGTCTCGACAATGACGAACCATAGAGTAGAACATGAAGATTTTCCCTCCGAGATCCATATAATACAATTAAAAACATGTTGGATTGAAATAATCAATACATTAAATGGGTTGTTAAATAAATAAATAAATTGAAAGAACTATACACAAACATTATTGGTTTGGATATCGTGGGCTCCACTATTGAGGTTTCGTATCTAAACTTAATTTCAAATTCAATGATAATGAGTAGAGAGCAATTTGAAGAAAAAGTTGAAAATTTCAAGAAATCATTGAACGAAAAATTTGATAGTATGGTTGAGTATGCTTATGATGACATTGATAATTGGCTTGTTGAGTATACAAATAAAAATAAGGACATTGAGACTATACTAAATTTTTTATCTATTGACCATAGGGAAATTGAGAGTGAATTGTTAAGTATCAAAGTAAAGAAAGAAGTAATTGTTTCCCCATTAAGGGAATGCATTCAAGAATGGTTATACAAGGCTATAACCAAGATTGCTAAATTTCCAACTGAAGCTGTTACAACCGATCGTATAACCACAACAAGCAAAGATATAAAAGGCGCATGAACAAGCAAATGAAAGAGAGAGATTTCATAATAGTAATTCTGTATTGATTACATACCTTGTTCCTTATTAGATCTCATACAATTATATTTATTATTTCATTGGAAAAATGTAACCAAATTCTGATAACTTCCCCATTTTCTTCTTTCCATATCATGTTGTTCATGCTCCACTCCATGTTCTTCCCTTCATTATACTTCTTGTAAAAAAAAAATATGGTCCATAGGAGCCCCAATCCCAGTCCATTAATGGACAAATGCCTTTAAATTTCAAGCATTGTAAATGAATTATTATTTTTGAGAAATTCCCAAAGAACTAAGTCGGGATAGGTTTTTATAACTTTGAGTTTTGAGTATAAAATATTTGAATTAGATCTATCAAAATATTCTTTTGAGTTTAATAAGTATTACTCTTTCAAAGTTCATTTGTTCCATTGGATATTTATTGGATTTGAATGTGATCATATTTTTTATTAAACTATGATGGATGTGAGGATTTTATTACTTTCTATATTGTATGGTGTTTGAGGTTTTTGGTCCATTTATTAGGATCTCTCTCTCTCTCTCTATCTCTCTCTCTCTCTCTCTCTCTCTCTCTCTCTCTCTCTCTATATATATATATATATATATATATATATATATATATATATTATTTTGCAGTATTTTAAATTTTGTTGAGTCATAGAGAGTCATATTGAGTCATTTGATGCAGTTCCATATTATTTTTGATATAAAATATTCAAAGAAAATCATATGCCAAAGAGGAGTACCACCTCTTTAAAAACACAAGGGGATTCATATCCTCACAAGGTTTCCATTTCAGTCTTGACAAATACAAACGTCAACATTTATGTAATCATTTATTTATTATTTTAGATACATCAAATTTATTTATTGCCTAAAATACTAATTTTCAATTTTTTTATTGTAGAAAAGTAAAAATAATGAAACCCATTCAACACATAAGATAGGACAATGAGGAATAAAAGGGTTGATTGCAAATTCTGTGAGTACTTAATTTTTTGGTCTTACTTAAAATTTCATCTTTTTATGATATTCATATTTAAATCTCTTGGGGTATAGAATAATCAATGATGGAGTGTACTGTTAAGGCACTCCATTACGTAAATTCACTACTTCGAAACCCTCAAATTACCTTGTGTGACTTGTGGGGGGCCATGTTGGTATGCATAGAGGTTATAGTGGTACAAATCAGACAACTCAACCCCATGTCACGCGAGTACAAGCCCTAGTAATTGTCGATTCCTCTAGTCACAAAAAATGTATTTAAATAATTAATTTATACTCATGCATGGATGTATTCTAATATGTGATAACAGACAAAGAATATCCAAGTGAAGAATTGATAAACATTGGGTTTGGTATTATTTTTGAGTCTATGTTGAAGTATCAAGGTTTAATTGAACAATTTGTAAGTAGCTATGTTTTTTAACTTCCTTTGTTTTATAATTAATGGAACAACAAGAAACCTTTATATTAATTATATCAACTATTCTTTGTCATGGAGTATTAAACATTCAAGAAAAAAAATATGGAGTACATCCAACATAAGATATTTTGAGAGACGACATGCAACATGGCTTCAAAAGAATGTGTATTTTTTATGAAACAGTTGTTGCTATGGTACACTTTTTTATTTACGCAATCATGTATATTCTACTATATATATAAATGTAGATATAGTTATTACATTTTATTTTTGTGTTTGTAGATGAAAAATGAAGAGGTAGAATATAAAAAACAGGTTGATCAAGAAAACATTAGGTTAAATAAACAAAGTACAATGCCACCTACAAGTGATGAAGACATGAGGCATGCATGCAACTTGGGAGATGATAGAAGCTCAAACAATGTCAAATGACAATCAATATAATTGAATGTTACTAGAAGCTTAATGTTTTGGAATATTTGTCTATGAAAATCAGGGATTTTGTTTAATGTACTCAATATATTGTCCCAACTACATAATGACATGTTACCAATGAGTGTAACAATGATATATTGGTTGCATTTTTATTATTGTGGACATTTATGTTGTCCCATTTTGTATGAATATGAGTTACTTATTCATATATAATAAAATGAGTTTCTTATTTTATTGCATTGTTGACAAACATTGTAAAATGTTGCGTTGTTGATTAATTAATATATGGATGATTCACATTGTTACAAATAACATAGGTTTATTCCATTGGATAATGCATTAATTCAATCATTATATTAAAATGCAATAAAAAAAATACAAAAATCAATATTATTATAACAAATATTTGATTTTGAGATTCAATTAATTGAAAATTCAATTTTTTTTTAATTAAAACAACACATATCAATACATTGGATTCTTTTTAACTCACTAAACGGTGTGTTTTTATGAGTTATATGCATTGTTGCTAAAAATTGTTAGAAATCAATGCTTCTTTAAATGACATAATGTATGATTGTATTTTTATCGTTTCAAAATATTTCAGTGGGCATGATTACAATACACACGAATGAATGCATAAACATAAAAAGCATTAGAATTTTTCATTTATGTGTGCACAATGATGCTTTTTTTATGTGCATGCACCAATGCTTTTCTTTTATGTGTATGCACCCATGCACTATATTCAATACTGCAATAGTGCATTTGCTACCAAAAAAAACTTCTCTACAACCTCCATCCTCCCAATTTTTTTAGTTATATGGAACATCTTGTTAAAACCTTTGCAACCAATAGAGAATATTGTTTTGAAATGTTCAGCAGATTTTGTAAAACTAAAAACTTTCACCAGAAGGTGTTCTCCTTGTATATGTATAACATTTTAACAATGTTTCCCAAAGTGTCAATGATGAATTCTAGTGTTTTATCTTCCCATAATTAGTGTGGTAGTGAGTACATTCTATTATAAACATGGCCACATAGGAGGTCCTCTATTTTAGTGTTGAATCATTAAGTTTAGTATCACAAATCAAGGTTGCCAGGGTTGAAATAGTATCAGTCATTTTCTAAAATGTGTTCTCTATCCTTTGCATTAGTGAATATCACTTTAAAGAATGCTTTCGATACAATCCCAAGTTAAAATCCCCCCCTTGATTTTCTAGTGGTTATTCATTAGTTTAAGGATTTTTCAAATTTTCAGATGAGAAGGAAATTCCCAGTGATCACATGGTACTTCATGTACTGGAAGTAGTTTCCTATTTTTCTCAGGTGAACTTGTAACATGGTTTTCTTGTTGTGTTGTCCAAACATCCTCCTTTTCTTTTGTTTCCACCTTGTACATGCATTTTCTCCATGTTTGTGCTATCTTGATAATTTTTTATGCCACCACCACCTATGTCAACATACTTGAATGAGTTTGAGGAGGAGGTTTTGATCCCCCTTCATGGAAGCCATTTATTTTAAGGAAATGAACTGAGAACTAGTGCCAAGTAAACTACATAAAAACATAGCATACATTATTCAAATTGTCGAGAAGTGTACTTATGATACTAGTAGTTAAGGGATAAAGGAGAAACTTTATGAACCTACATATTGCAATTAATTTCTTCTAACCAATCGCCAATTTTCTTGAATTTAGTAATTACTTTATTCTAAAATGCTATTATAACAACTCTCAACCAAAAATGAACCTTTCAAGATATTATAATTATATGTCTTCCATTTAAGTTATTTATAGTCACCATTATCAAAATATTTCATAAAGTCAATGAAGCAAAAAAAAAGATTGATTTTATTATTTTGACATTTGTCCACAATGATCATAAGAGTAAATAACTCGTGCGTGGTTGGATAATAACTTTAAAAACTAGTTTTTCCTTTAAAATCCATTTTCCATGATTTTTTCTTGTATAATCTAATATTCATTTCTAGAACCATTCAATATATATTGGCAAAAAGAGGACCAATCATATTGGTTTTATAATGTGAGGGTCTATTTTTCTCACCACTTTTAAAAATATAAAAAATGAGATTTCCAAACTTAAGTATTTGTTTCTAATAACCTTATATATTCTCAACTTTCTTTTTTGTTGGGGTCTTAACCCCAAACTCAATGTAACATCCCACTCTTATGCACACTGAGTGAACTTATTCTTTGAGGACACTTGCTTGGAAGTGATTCGGGTTATTATATTATTGGTCATTTTGATTATGATTATGAGATATTATGGAGTTGATTATATGTATTTTGTTGTGTTTATATAGACAGGTGCTATTGACTGGGTTCTCTTGAGTGTGCATGACTTTGGACATTGAGGATTCAGAGGCATCGATGAAACCCCTTGGACTCTAGATCAAGTCAGGGAGTGGACTGTTAGGGTTTGAATGTGGTTGATATGACATTTGTACAAATGATTAGATGTTATGATGATTGATGATTATTGTTGACATAATTCGTTGATGGATGCAGGATGACGATAACTTTCTGACCAGAATCACATATGGACTAGAGGGGTCACGCATGACAACTAGAGAAATTGAGGGAGAGGTGTGGCAGCAACCCTGCCACAACCTACTAGCACTCCCGCTGTGGCTCGAACTGTAGGTTAACGATTAACTAGTTAGAGAGGACCCATGATGTCGTGAAGGAAGACTATGATAGTCATTCATGATGATTCTAAGGGGAGTGCAATAACGCAGGGGCCTTATTCCTTAGAGGCCCTTAGTCTCCCACAAGATCACTTGGCAGAGTGTTGACTCCAGGAATTCGATGTCTACCAAAGTCAGTCAAGAGGTGAGTGGAACCCTTGGAGCACATAGTGTGTCTTTAAGGGAACATCATCCAAGAAAAACGAAAATAGGTGAGTGGCACCCTTGGAGCATGTAGTGCATCCTGAAGGGCACGTCATGATTTTAATTGGTAAGTGAATAAACCTAGTCGGCCTTAAAATGAATGATGTGATAAGTAAAGTTTAATGACTAATTTTTTTCCTTAAGAACTATCACCAAGCCTATTGAATTAAAAACCTAGGTTTGAGTAGAACCTTAGAACAAAAAAAAAAACAAAAAAAAAAACAACTAATTAGACATATAACCGAATTAAAGTGGAAATTTTAATTCCCTAAGGTTCTTTGTACAAAATTTTAATTCACTAAGGTCCTTTGTATAAAATTTTAATTCACTAAGGTTCTTTTATAAAATTCTAATTCAATAAGATTCTTTTTATAAAATTTCAATTCACTAAATGTTCTTTTATAACTAATACGAGAAATTCAAACTTTAATTATTATAGTAAAAAAAAGAAAGGAAATTAATGGAGGATTAAATTCGTAAAAAGAGTAAATGGTTGATTATCTAAACTACTAATTCTGAACTTAGTTATAAAAAGGGGAAACATAAAAGAAAAGGCAACTTCAAGAAAAAGTGAAACTTAAAAAAAAGGGGGAAACTTAAAGAAAAAGATGAATGTCTAGCTTAGTAAGGAATTTAGCCCTTGAAACTTTCTATTTATGAATTCAACTAGTAATTAATCAAGGTGTAAGACAATTAAGAATTGTGAGGGAAAATTAGGACACTAAGGAGGGATTTTAGGAATGCTCTTGGTGGGTGAGGGAAATATGAGTATTTCATTAATTAATAAAATTGTTTTTCTGGTGCAACTAGGGGATCCGACCACATGTGTGCGAGGGAGGTTTTTTGAAATTAATTAAATGAAAAAAGAATTTAATGACAATTTGGGAAACTAATTACTCAAAAAATCTATAAAAAGGATGTAGGAGGAGTATGGATCTTTTTCTTTTGCATAACATTACACTGCTGAAATTTTATCTTGACTGAACTTTTTCTTGTGAGAGTTGGGATACCCAGCTCGGGTAACGAGTGGTAGCTCGAACTTGCGAGATGAGCTGGGTGCTATCATTCTCTGGTACTGTGTGCATGCCCCCTTTGTGGCTCGAGGGGCTCAGTGGGAAGAATATTTCCCCTAGAATTGGATGGGAGGTACTAGTGAGGTCACATCGGTCGACAAGTGGGAGATGAACAGAACACACGAGGGACAATGAATTCAGATCATTCGCATTTGGCTAAGGTATGCATGTGTATATTTGTATTGAATGGTAGTTTAATTATTGTTCCTGTGGATTCAGTAATGTACTTCTACAATATTAAAGTTTATGTTTTATTCAATGTAACACAATCCAAGGATTTCAGTTTTATCTTCGACAATTTGTCTTGATGAGCTCATCATTTTATGATTAGAGAACTTAAAGTCATCCCAGCCTTATGCTCACTATATTTTGAATTGATTTCCCATGGCGATCCCAAACTCTGATTGCAATGATTATCTCTATGTTGTTTTTATTGATTTTAATACGAACAAAAATCGTCTTTTTATCTTTTGTCCCTTATGCTTTAAGTTATTAGTTTGTGCCTGAGCAGTCGGCCAGCAGCCTAATCGACTATCTTCACTTCGGTGTTTAAGACTAAGATTTAAATGCCCTAATTTCTTATGCATGGCTAATAAGTGAAGGATAAATTTTCTCCCAACTATTTATCCCTTACTTATCGTTGTGTTTTTCATTTATGATTAGTCTTTGCGCCTTCTTGTGAATGAGTATCTCTATGTTGATTGAATCATTGTTGAATTATTAGTATTTGTGCCTTATTGTGAATAAGTATCTCTGTGTTTTGATTGATTTGTCTTTGATTGATGGACCTCTGATCTCTGCGTTTTCTTTATGCAAATCTCTTCGTTCTCCCCAAAAGTTTCTCTGTGATTCTCGTTTTATAGATAGCATTTACTCCACAAATTTCTTGGCATTCTATACAACATCAACCATGATTTTATTGACATAATGCACAGTTTCTACTCCATGATTTTATTGGCATAATGCACAGTTTTTATTCCCCTATTTTATTGGTATAAAGCACATCCTTTACTCCACGATTTACCCAATGCTTTGATTGGAAAAATATCTTCTTTTTTAATGATAATCCTAGCACATTGATTGGAAAAAACTCTTTGTTTTTAATAATAAATCCCAATGCTTTGATTGGTAGAATCTCTGTGATTTTAATAATAAATCCCAGTGCTTGATTGGTAAAATCTCAGCATTTTTAATATGTGAAGGACAACAATTTATATGATAGACAACAAATTTATATATCCATTCACGAGCGAATTTATATAGCCATTTCGATTTCACACAGTATTTACACACAAAACATTTATATATCCATTCACCAATGAATTTATATAGCCATTTTGATTTAACACAATGTTGACACACAACGAGTTTATATATCCATTCACCAACGAATTTGTATAGTTATTTCAAACAGTGAATTTACGTAGCCTTTTACCCACTTCTTAGACAACGATTTCTCCCAGGTTTAGACAACTATTTACCCAATTCTTAAACAACAATATGGGTGGCTTGGCAACGATTTTCAAATAGATACAGTATCATTTACTAGTAAACAACAAATTTATTGTTAATAGCGATTTTAATGATGGATGATTTTCTTAGCATTGGACAACAATATCATAGTCAACGTTTCCTTTTTGATAATTCCTCTATATATGATTAATTCCTCTGTGTGGACAATGATATCAATAGACATTTTTTCCCTTAAATTGACAACGAATTGTATTGTTAATTCCTTGTTATTTCCTTTATATTGTTAATTCCTTATTAATGGACAACGATCACTTGATTGTTGATAGATAGCACATGGTTTTATTGTTGATTCCTTTGTGTGGACAACATTAATGGACATGATTTTATTAATGTACATGGTTAGACATCATTAATGGCACATGATTTTATTTATGGACTATGATTTCTTTATATTATTTTAAAAATATTATACTATTTTTAACTGACAGAAAATGATGTATATTCTAAAAAGATTCGATTTGTGTTTTGTATATTAACTTCAGAAAAATTATCGTCATTTGAGCTCTTAGGTAGTAATTTAATTGAATGTAGAACTTATCAGTTTTAAAAAGATATAGTTTCAATGATGGTCGTGATCCTTACTACAATTAGATAATTTTTTTTATTTGTCAATGGTTTTAGATATATGTCTTATGACTTATGAAAACAATAGATCAAATGTTGCAAGGATAATAGTTCACTCATTCTCACTTAGACATATTGATTAAAAATTAATGGTTTATGGTTCGTTGGCGTAATAGTTTAATAGCTTGCGCAAGATTAATGGTTGAGGGTTAATAGTTTTATTAGATAAAACATTAATAGTTTAACAGTTAATTGGTTACTATGCGCCTTGTGCCTTAAGTCAAACTGCAAATGTTGGTTGGTCATAGTTGTTTCACCACACATGTTTGCCTTGTAGGAGCCAAAAATCCTTCAGTTAGCTGCACAATTTAGTTTTGAGTGTTGTCACGTTGCGTCTTATCGACTTGTTTCTTGGGTGCTTGGGTATAGTCTTCATGTATTTACTGAACAATATTTTGGTCTCTTAGTGCGAGGGATTTAGCTTGGGTTAATGACGCAGGGGAGTGCCACCTAGGCACGTCTGCTCTCATGGGACCTTCTTCTTCTAGGCCCGAAGAACTCAAAGGTTCTTCTATTTCCCTATCAGGAAATCTACACCCACAGTAATATTCCCCCGAGGTCTCCCCTTTACCACCGAGAGATCAGCTAAATCTCACTGTCTCGCGAGTTCGTGACTCAAGCTCCCAACTTTTCCTTTCAAATCTTGCGATACCTGACCTGGCGATACGGGTATAGTTCCTTCCACATGTAACCGTGGGCTAGGCTTGAATGTTAGTGCCTCTCACAACCTCACGACCTCGCAGATTGAACCATCGGGATTTCACCCTCCTATTCCGTGAATTCCCGAGATGCCAAAATTTAACGGAGGGTTGACTCCTATCTCCAAGCAACGTGTGTCCACCCGTCTGTCGCGCAGTCCCACCTTATGTTCTGCCACACTTCCACATGAACCTCGGCTCCTCGGCACTTCACGAATCGCGAATCCTAATGCCAATACTTCGTGACTTCTCGCGGCAAGATCCCGAGGGCTTCGTGCCACCTGTATTCCACTCGTCGACTCTGCTATGGCCCACACTATCCTCCAGCTGTCGGGATATTTCTTTCTCGCAATCTCGCGATCCTCGCGGCCAATTTCTCGAGTATTTTCTTACGAGACTCTGGTACACTATTTCATGTGCGGATCCAACGGTCCCCCTGTGATCCGGATCCAACAACTATCCTTCTCTCGCTACTCGCGATCTTGCAACTTGGAGTACCCAATGTTTGGGCTTTCACCCTACAAACTCCCGAGTTCACGAGATCTCTCGATATCTGCCACCTGTCCTCCTCAGATGGATGACTACAAATCTCTCGCCACTTCGCTACTCCCGAAGATAAAGGACTTGCCTTTCAGTCCTCCAATGTCCGAGTCTGTGAGATGAGAGAATATCCTTACACGTGTCGTCCTCAATGAATGGCTCTGATCTTGTTGGGATATCGCGTCTCGTGATATCGCTGTTCTTGCTACCCAACTTTTGGAACTTCAACTCACGAGTCCCCGATACATGATACCATGTGTAGATCCTATGGCTCCGGTGACTCAAAATCGATGGCCCTGCCCCTCTTGAGCTTCAAACTCTTCGAACCTTCTCTCCGTAACCTCCTTGCACCTCTGCAAGACATAACGATCCTCGAAACTTCACGAAATATCTTCAAAAGATTTTGACCGTCCGTTCTTCCTTGGGTAATCCACGAAATGAGAAAGAGTATCTGTCCACGTGATTCCTTCGCCTCTTCTCCAACCTGCGACGTTCTTCCTGACTTCAAGTTACACTTATCTACACTAATCTTCGGCGACTCAGGGGCCTATCCTTCCTGAGCTTCACTAAATTACTCCAACCTCAACGAGGTTCTTTGCACGCACTCCTTGCAGCAAGCCTACAAACACTTCAACTGTTCAAGCTTCCTTGACTCTGCGTATGCCCATAGCAGCAGTCCTCCAATACTTCTACTCAGTTTCACGACTGAGACTTTCTCCCTTAGCCTGCGCACTCCTTGCACGACTTATATAACCCAATCTTAGTCCTGGTGGTATGAGAACAAGAGTTAACTCTCTGAGCCTTCTGTCAACGCACTCCTTGCGGACGACTTCAACAACACTCCTTGCAGGAATCCTTGCTCAAGTAGAGAAACAATTGAAACTCATTCCACTTCCTCTCAGATTTCGATCTTAACACATGAAATCATACACACAACATAATAACAAATGCATAACAGGAAGTAATATTCATAAGAAGAGCATTCAACACACATACACAGAGAATAACACAACAGCCATGAATATGAATCAACTTCTTCTATTAATTCAAGATCTGTACATGGGTGTTTTCTACAACTCTCTGCTATTCTCCTATGCTCTAGAGTCTTCTAACTCTTCCTGAACTATTACTATGTTACAATGATACAAAAATGAGGGTGTCTATATACGGCTTCCCTCCTTTCTTCTAGAACTGTCTAATCTAAGAATTCAATTCTATCTACCTGCATCTACAACTATAAATGCCTCTGTCTATCTCAGACGAGAGCGTATGGCTCGAGGTCTGATTACATTTTTACCAAGGCGCCTAAATTAAATGATCTCATTTATGTTTAGCACATCAACTTCAAGGGGAAATTTTAAAATTCAAAAACTTGCACTGGATGTCTTCCAGCTGTTTTCTGCTTTCACGTTGGTTTTGCTTGTCGTGAGGGATGCTCCTGCATCAGTTAAAATTCTAGATATGTTATGTAGCACCATGGTTACTGTCACATGTATCACCTTGTGATGGCATGATTCCTGATGAGGAGATCATTGTGTGCCATGATGGATATATGCGAATGATAACCTGGCCGGAGTCTTGTGCTTCCCGTTGTAGCCATATTGTTCGTGGTAATTGATGTTGGAACTTGGTTTTGCAACACCTTAATGCATTTGATTTTGTATGTCATAGAGGTATCTAGTTACTGGTCATCGAAGTCGTTGTGTCGGGTTTGTTGATGTTGACCTTTAGCTTGTAGGCAATGTCTTGCTTGTGTCGGGCGGGTAGTCATTTTTATTTGTCTATTGATTATCACATGTTTCGTCTAGTTGCATGATGTGCTAGTATGTTGAGTCGTTGTTGTATGTTGCCTAATCTGCGTGCGTTGTGTTCATCGTTAAGTTGTGTTGTTTAACTGTCGTCGTTGTTTCCTTCCTTCTTTATATATATATATATATATATATATATATATATATATTCTTTTGCGTTGAGTCGCTTGTAGTCATAACGACGGGATCATTAAACTCAATGTCGTCCAAAGTAAAAATCTATTTCTTTTCAATAAGGGCCTGAATGTCATTATTTGAAACTTTATGTTATTCATAAATCATTTTAAGGAATAAATACTAACCACTCATAGAAATCATATTATTTTCATTAGTTTTCCACATGACAATTTTTTTTAATTAGTGCATTAAAATTACTATTTTTTTTAGATCATTTAGGATTGATCATTATATATTTATTTTTACATGAAGTTTCAAAAGAATACTTTTTCATAGAAATTGAGAGTTTTGTTTTGAAGTTATGAGAAATGTATTTAATATTGTTATTACTTGTTAGTAAATTAGATTCATTTTTAAATTCATTAAAAAAATAGTGAATTTTTCTTTATTAAACATTAACTATTTTTAATTATTAGAAAAATCTTTATTGAATTTTCATGCATTAACTACTTTTAATTATTGGAAAAATCTTTATTGGATTTTCATGCATAACAATACTTAAAGTAATAATCCCTAAGACTCATGCTCATAGTTATACAAAATGAAATTATTAACAATCTTGTTCCAGAAATTTGATATAACATAGCCTACCATAGTAGGGTCATTGTCAATCTCATATTTCAAATTATTCCATTAAAATTCAGCCACTTCCTTAAACCATTTCTAGGTATCAATTTCGTGTTGAACTAGTTTTCATCTAAATAATTTTGGTGTTGAACTAGTTTTCATCAAAAAAAGAATTGGTGTTAAACTAGTTTTCATCTAAATTTTTAGAGATTCTTTTACACATGCCATCATTAAAGTCTTCTAGCAAAATAATACAGCTTTAATTTATTAGAATAGAAAGATCATGTTCTAATCCATGGAAGGTTTTTATTGAAGTAAGAGGCACAAAACAATTAAAGTCTTCTAGCAAAATAATACTGCTTTAATTTATTAGAATAGAAAGATCATGTTCTAATCTATGGAAGGTTTTTATTGAAGTAAGAGGCACAAAAAAACATATTCATAGAGAAATTCATTTACTATTAATATCTAAAATATCCACTGTATATAATTTTTTTTCATCTAAAATATCTACTGTATATAAATTTTTTTCAATCTTCATATATAAATTTTTTTCAATCTTCATATAAGGGTTAAAGTTGTGCGTTATGTTACAAGTTATACCTTCAATGTTTGTGAGAGTTTTTTTCATTGTATGTTGATCATGATGCAAACTAGTTTATTTTAGTTTGTGTTTTCAAGGTTTAATATGTAAAATAATATCAATTTAGATAGAAATCTAATTTACTTTGGAACCCTTTTTCATGAAAATTTTAAATTTTTTAATAATTTTCACCAAAAATTCCAAGTTTGTCAAATTTTTATCTTAAATTTTCAAACTCTTTTTTTTTTTTTAATTTTTAAACCTATATTACATTTATGTTCCATTTCTATTACTTTGTTCATTTCTTCTTAAATTATATTAAAAATATATATATTATAATTTAGTAAAGAGTTATCTTACTTCCAAATATTTAAACTTTATTTCACTCGTCCATATGGCATTTCTTTCTTGTATCCAACAAACCTTATCTTAGTCTCAATCTTTAAAATGTTTAAGTTCATTAAAACATGATCCGCATGAGAGGCGCACGTAAGATTGTAAAAACATATTTACCAAATATAGTATTCAGTAGAAACTCATAGTTTATATATAGTTTAAATCTCAATAATCACAATTTGAGATGATTAGATTTTTTAGTTATCATATAAATGTAAATCTATTTTAATTTTTGATCTAGATGTATTTAGAGATATTAATTATTTTGAGATTCAAACTTTAAAAAAATAAAATTTAAGAAAGGTTTGTATTTCAAAAGATTTCACATTTAGAATTATTACATATAAATTTAGCATATATAGATTTACATAGGGATTTCCTAAATTCTCATAATTTACATAAGATTTTTGGACAATGCTATCAAATAATTATACTGGTTGTACAAAGGGAGTCACAAAATAGCTATTTTGTTATGTTCAAGGAATCACGTTAAATATTTTTATTAGAACATCGAGCTAAATTTGATGAAAAAGTGTAACATCCTGCTCTGGCACACTTAGCGAGCTTATTCTTTGAGGACACTTGCTCGCAAGTGATCCGGATTATTATGCTATTAAAATTTTTGACTTTGATTATGATGCGTTATGGGTTAATGACATGTTGTTTTACTACATTGACATAGACAGGTGCTATTGACTCGGTTTTACTAAGTGTGCAGGGTTTTGGACCTTGACGATGCAGGGGCATCGATGGAACCCCTTGGACTCTGGATTGAGTTAGGAAGTGTGCCATTGGGGTTTGATTGCTTTACTGTGATTTTACTGCATCTGACTAGATGATATGTTATGGATATGTTCTAACATGATTTGTTGATGATGTAGGCTGACGATACCTTGTCGACCAAACTCACATATGGAGTAAAGGGGTCACGTATGACTACCAGAGATGTTAAGGGAGAGGTGTGGACAACAACCCTGCCACAGCCTACTAGCACTCTCATTGTGGCTCGAACTGTAGGTTAAGGATTACCTAGTTTGAGAGGACCCACGATGTCGTGAGGGTAGACTGCAACAGTCGCTCACGATGATTCTAAGGGGCGCGCAATAAGGTGGGGGCCTTATTACTTAGAAGCCCTTAGTCTCCCACAAGTTCACCTAGCGGAGTGTTGACTCCAGGGGTTATTGATGTCTACCAAATCAATCAAGAGGCAAGTGGCACCCCTGGAGCATGTAGTGTGTCCTGAAGGGCATGTCGCACAAAGGAACAAAAGAGGCGAATGGCACCCATGGAGCACATAGTGCGTCCTAAAGGGCACATCACACAAGGGAATAAATGAGGCGAGTGACACCCTTGGAGAACCTAGTGCATCCTGAAGGGCACGTCGCGTTGTTGATGATAGAGGGATGAGCCTAGATTGCCCTAAGACAAATACATGTTAAGTAATTTTAAAACAATTTCCGTAATTAAATGTCGCCCAGTACAAAATTTAAGGCCTAAGTCTAAATTACGCTAGTGGTGGAACCTTGTCTTCTCAAAATAATAATAATAATAATAATAATAATAATAAAAATAAAAATAACTTAAATAATGATTTTGACCTTAGTTAAATCTTGTAACATGAAGGGAGTAAGAAATTAAGTTATTCATAAAAATA
>JASDQU010305426.1:11223-80278 GCA_032191745.1 Picea mariana
ATCTAGAAGGGTTAAAACAATCATTTTAATTTGCGATAAACATATCGTTGATCGCCGATCATCGATACACTTTCGACATTGTGACTTTTTTGAGAGAATCGTTCCAGGAGAACTTGGGTAAGTTTATTGTCGATCATCAATCCTTGATACTTTTCAGTGTCAAAAAGATAGGATCGGGTTTTAGAATGTGTAGCTTAAATAAAATCCCGATTACGATTAACACAAGTAAATTAAGACGTTGGTTTTGAGTGCCACGTGTCTTTATCACATAAGGGTGTCGTACAACCTAGTTCTGTCTCGAGTCATCTTAAGGTTTCCTGTGTCCTAGTCACACCTTCAGGTAAGCCTTGCCACATCATCTCTATACAGAAAGATCGATCGATGTCAGATATTTTGTAGGAAGATATCAACGAAAAATGTTCGAAGAAGAATCCTGACCCCCGACTCACCAACTGGACTAGAGAAATGTTGGGATGTTTTCAGCATAAGATATGATCAGATTCTGACATTTAATAGACCATTTAATGATTCATCCCTCATTTTTTGCTACCTCGTGCATCGATTGAACAACATTAATTTGAATTTGCCGATAGGCCATGCTACAACCCATGCTTGCATCGTTAACTTATGATTGAATTTGATTTTAAACGTCTTCGAAGATCTGGTGGAATTTTTAATAGAACTATACTCATAACCCGAATTGAATGGTTGATGTGACAAGGTACAAGTTCAAAATCTCTAGAACGGCTTTGAACAATTTCATTATGCGCACAAGTTTGAATTTCAGAGCATTCGAAGAAGCACAACAAGCATCTCAAGACTGTGCCGATCCTCAGATTATCAAAACCAGGTTAAACAAGATGCAAAGGTATGTGTTCAAGTTTTTCAATTTGGCGGTCATGATTTATATATGCATCTGATTTCTTACACGATCTCTAACTATGTTCTAGCTGCAGGTAAAATGCCACTGAGAAATCCAACCACCAGGCGCTCGCTGAGAGAACCCAAGCTAAAGGAAGCTGAAATAGGTGAAGGTTCTTATCCTGGTACTGTGAGGTAGTTGGAGTACACTCCCAGGGCAGAGCCAGTCATAAAAGCCTCAACAAAGAAATCTTTTGTCCAACCTCCTTTCTTTTGTGATACAAAAGCAAGCACCAGATCTAAAGTAATTCTCCCATAGTGGGGGGACCTTTTCAACATAATCAACTAGGAGGAGTAGCCAGAGTATATCCCACACAACAACCCAGATATAAGGGCACCCGATGACCATGTGTTCCAAAAACTCCGACGGTCATATTTGCACATGGTGGCCAGAAGAACGCTGGTTTTCCCTTGCATAGAATTTTTGAAGTGGCTAATCGACCACATAGATGCACATAAGTGCTTGATCAATGATTAGAATGGGGGGGGTGTCGAATTTTTCCTCCCGACAGAAGTCCATAAGTACTACAAATGCAGAGACCTAGAGGAGCGGCTAAACACAGACTTTGTGGTGAAGTTCTATGAATTCCACGACACCAGCCAATTGATGGCCTCATGGTGGAAGCATGACAAGAATTTTACCAACCAGAGAAATGGATAGTATGGGACAATTAACTTGAGGGAGCCATACATCTATTTTATGGTTCTCATATGCCATCTGTATGGAGAGAAGGACTGCTCCAAGTTTTCAGAAGCATGGATTCCCTTGGCATACACAGTGGCGATCTTCTGAAGCAGCTTCAACTAGGGAGTGATAATTTCCAAACAATTGATAATTTGTGTACAACAGGCTCAGACACCGAAAGAAGAGGAATCATTCACTTTCCACATGGCCTCGTACTTGCTCGATGTTATCTATGTGAAAAATGTCTTCACTGACATGAATTTAAGCTGTCATGTTATGGAGCTCCTTGTTAACATTTATTTCAGCATACTTTGGGCAAACAAGTAAAATAAATCCTATGCACTCATTTGCGAGGAATTCATCGCTCGTATTCATTTTATTATATTTAAAAAAGAATGCCTGAGATTATTTGCAATAGCCAAGAAAATGTTAGCGCAGGTAGGCCACTAGTATTTGGATGAACACTCAACCTGTATTAGAGTGTTTGGGGCCACTGGAGCACCGCATCTACTCCCTACTCACATCCCAGACCAGATCATTGTGGGATAAATATGCTATTAGACCATCCTACGGGGCTATAACATCACACTAGTTAAGGACAAGAAGCGATCTTTCATACCCTACGGTTTCCATGTGGGTTTTTATCTAGTAAAGGACATTTCTCAAGAAAAACAAGACGAGTTGAGACAACTTGAATTCAGGTTCTCGACATGTTGATTCTGCAAGAATGACCCTAAATTCTTGGTCCTCCAACATGCTTGACATGTATCATCCTGTTGGTCATACGCGCATGATAAATTTGAGGATGAAATTTTCACACAATGCGCTCAGGATTGGGAGGAGGTAGTACAAAGGATGGCCAACCTGAATATGACCAGGTTCAAGGCCATGAGCATGGAATAACAAGTGAAAAAAATAGATCATTTGAATCAATAGGCCCTCAGAGTTCATGAAGAGATCAGAGTAGCAGAGACTACAGAGGCACAAAGAAGAGGATTGCTCTTGCTATAAGGGGCACAAACATTCATTGATCAGTTGTAGAATGACCCTGATATTGTAGAGATGTCAAGGATTCCCACTGATGAACCAATCAAAAGCAGAGGACATACAAGTGACTTAGAGCCAATACAACTGCAAGAAATCATTGGGCCAGAAAACCCTGAAGTATCACCACCACAGATCAGATCACCCAGGGGAATTTCAACCCAACCCGAGATAGTAAGGACACCATGTATGACAAGTGTACCAAACCCATTTTTTTATTTAATAACTATATATGATGATGAGGAGAGTTCATAGGTTTCCCTAGTGACTCTAGTGTAGATTACAAAGGAAAAGGAACCCGAGAAAACATCTTCCCTAGGTATCAATGCTTCAATTAAAAACGTCCAGTCGAGCGACCATGAGGTCGAAAGTGTCTTGGACACTGAGCTACTTGACTTTCTGGGAACCCCAATAGACATATTGAGTGATGATCTAGGATCAGGTGGCAAAAAAAAGGAAATTCCACAACAGGAAATCGACACTTCGACAACCGATTAGCAAGGAAGTACCAAACCTACCCCTAGTTCTTCAGTTTTGGTTGATACCTCACCATCCGATGAGCAACATAAGGAGGTCGACCCATCGAGACATATGGAAGAAGTTTAGGAACCCGTCCTAGAATAGATACACACAACTGAGATCCTGGGGGAATACTCTAACCTAGGGAGAAAAATAAATCTTCAAACCTATGGATGAGGTCGCCGACATACAAGAAATCTCCTATGATAGAAAAATAAAATCCATCATGAAGAGGACTACTAAGAAGAGAAGTCTTACGCTAGATAGATCGATTCTCATCATGATAGAGGAGTAGTTTCTCAGCACTAAACACATCAATACATCTGAACTTATCAGCACAGGAATGGCCATTACAGATGCCACATTGGATAGATAAAGAAGGGATGAAAAAGAGTTGGCCGCTGCGCTTAAGGAGTTGGAGCATATGCACCATTTGGAAAAATATTATCAGGACTCCACATAGGCCACAATGTTTTTGAGAAATGAGTTCCAAGCTTCCAATGCCAAATTCATGAATGAACGACATCTTTTCAATGCAGGTATAGACGATTTCCAAAAGGACACCTTGATGGATCTAGTGACCAGCAAGGACGTGCAAAGATGGTATAAGAAATATCATCAAGTAGTAGAAAGTATTGATTAAATCAGTGTGGTTCAAAAGGGCCAAGACGTTGAAGAGCATGGAATTTGGGTGCTGAGGGACAACAACATAGATTGGATCAGGAAAGCAGCCGAATACTGGGTAAGAATGGCCCAAGAACCTTAGCGGGAGATTCAGGAGAAGTGGGCCGAGTACGAAAAGAGTTGCGAAAATATTAATCGGGAGATGAAGGACATCAGTCTCCAAAGATTCGGTTCACTCGAAGACTTTGTCGACTTGCATGACATAGTAGGGAAACATGCAGAACAAGACTCAGCATGGGCAACAAAGATAGAAAAGGTGGCAAGCATGGTGCCAGGTCAAGTACAATAGTTCATGGAGCATCCAATCAAGGATCAAGCAGTGTTGTAGCGGTTAAGTGTTAAAATGATCAAGTACATAGCATGGGCAGTAGAAGTGAAAGAAATTCTTTCAGCGCTGATGGACCAACACAAGTTCTCATATGCCAACACATGCGAGGAAATCTTCGTCAAGTGGTCGGATTATGAGAAGAGTCGTCCAATTCAATAAAAACTATTTGATGATTCTTAGAAGAGAGAGAGATGAGAGCGCCATGTGGTGATATTTGGTTTACTTAGATTGCACTTTTAATAGTTATTTTTAGTTAATGATTCATTATAAATAAGAGGATTGACCTTTTATAAAAGGTCGATGGTTTTGAAAAATACCCTCATTTTTGGAATTGTAAAGAACTATTTATGAACTACCTTAATTGAGAAGTCATGTTTAGGAACAGAGATAAATTTATGTTTTTCATCAAAGGCATTGTATGATTGGATTGAGGAGGAATTACTTCCAACTTTATTTCATTAGTGGATGCTGTAATGAGTAAGAATTTCTGAATCTATTGATAACTTAGTTGTTTCAATATTTTCTTTGTCATTCTTGTCTCTAATGATGAAAGAAAATCGTTGTGTTAATATGTGATTAATGATAGAGCTAAGGAAACTATTTTCTTGTCATCATCTTATTGCATGCGTATTTTTCTTACGATAATTGTATCTCAGTCAATAATTGAAACAACAACACATTAATGTATTAGTACTAGGCTTGTAACAGGTGTGAATATCTTTGTTTGCATGCTTGAGCACAAGGGTTATCCCAAGTTCTACCTACTTCAATAGCTAACAACCCCTTTTACTGCCTTGTTTATAGCAGCACACATCTTTCTATCAGAACCATCTAATAAAAGAAAAGACAAAAAAAGAGAATGTTTAAACTGGAGGAGGAACTTTCATAGAAAGATATCATGTCAATCACTATATAAAGCCCATCGATAATTTAGCTAGATTGAAAGATCTAGAGAACCATTCCACCATCAAATGTTGCAGAGTCTAATTGGGCTTATGTGGCAGGTTTGGTTCCTACTGTTGATTTTAATGGATTTAGGACTCCTCAACAGAATTAGTGCTAGAAGGAGGGCCTGAATGAATGAATGGCTAACAAGATTTCTGATATGTTATCGCGCATATCCTACAGATTCAAAACAACCCACATGCATGGCTAGTCATTCTAAAGACAACATACATCAAGAGAGTACTCCCAAAATGAGTAACTCACCCCAGCAAGAGGAAGAACATCTATTTATTGAAATAATTTACGCTCTTCCTCACGAGAATTTGAACCATTTCAGAATAATCATAAGAGCCTATGCCCGAAAATCAAATCATTACCGTTATCTCCATTAATTCCTTGTAGAAATAAAGTAAGAAGACCAATGTTTGACACCCTTGACTAGGTTTTTGTTCACACAGTAGAATACCTGATATATTTCTCCCTCATCGAGATCGAGCAACCCCTTAACCTAATCCCCGAAACACCAGCTGGTAACTACTCTGATACGGATGATTTTTCTGACGAGGTAGGGTTTAACATGGATCCCTCAGCTTCAGAGTCAAACGACATGGAGGATAACAATGATGATAATGAAGAGAGAGGGAACCCACCTCAAATTAATCAACCTTGGTTTTCCATATATGCTTTGGAAATCCTGGGATGAGTACATAACCTCCCTCGACATCCAAAAAATTTACTTCCCAAGTTTGACCCTGAAACCTTCAGATTTCCTGAAGACCATATTAAAAAGTTCATACTAGCTATTAGACTGATGAATGTCCAACATGAGGACACAATATGCAGGATTTTTCCCTATACTTTTGAGAATTCATCCTCAACATGGTATTTTAACTTGCCTATAGGTTGCATAACTAGTTGAACAAAGTTTCAAAAGGAGTTTTTAGACAAATTTGCAAAAGAAACCACTATAGGAGATTTAATGGCTGAATTGTTCTCCACCACCATGATTTCAAAAGAAAAGGTTAAAGACTTCAATCAACGATTTACCAATATCTTTAAAAAATTTCAACCCAAATCTAAACCTACTCAGGATTTGCATATTGAGGTATATGCCAATGCACTCCCTACATCTATTTCCATGTTTGTAAAAAGGGTTTCCAAGCATACCCTAGCTGAAAATTTCAAGGAATCCAAAACAATTGAATTCCAAATGAAGGGATGTAAAGAGGGTCAGGTCTCACTAGTTAAGAAAGAATCTCAACCTCCACCTAGGAGAGGACTCTTGTTGACTAGACCCCCAGGAAAACAAACAAAACAAGGTCCCAAAAATGGAAGTGGAGACATAGAAGATCTACAATGGATGATAAAGAAATTGTCAAATGAAATTGTAGACATGAAAAGAAGTGTAGGGGAAGGAAGCCAATGCCAAAGGCCTTATAAGCCCTTTTTTAAGAGAAACCCACCATTCAAAGCAATTGAACCTCCCCTAGACAACTTAAACATCGACCTGGGAAATGCAGTATCTGACTCTTTCTGTACCTATCAACAAGAAAAAGATTTTAAAAGATACTTTCCAGAATGGGTGCATGCCATGAATTTGATGGCCAATCGGTTCCTAGACGAAGTCTCCCTTACCGAACATTCAAGTGGCTCAGCGGTAAATATTGCAGATTAGGAGGAAGTTGATCGACAGGAAGAAACAACCATGTTGTTGTGGGATCCTGACTTACCAATGCCTTCCGATGATATATTTGAGGTTCAAGAACCACCCACTGAGGTCTTGGCTGTACAGACTCGAAGTAAGGGTCAGTCGGTCTCAAATGAACTTACCATTGTCCAAACCGCGAGAGGAAAACAAACAACTAATCACCCAAAAGAACCTTTTGTCTCCCAAAGAAATACTATAAGAATCCATACACGAGATTCACCCATGCTAGACTACAAAATAGTAGAAGATTTGAAAATATTGAAGGTAAATGTATCGATGATGGAAATGTGTAGAATTCCTCAGCAAAAGGACTTTCTGTTACAAGCCTTAAAGTAAATAGACACCCCTATAACAAGCACTGACCAAGGGGAGGTTCCCTCTCCCAAAGACCAAAAAAATAAACCAAATGTGAATGCTTGCTCTGTAGATAAAAAAGGAAATCCTTTTGTCCCACCTTTCCTTTTAACGTTTGAAGTCTTCAACAAAAACCTCCATAATTGTTTAGTTGACTCAGGGGCATCCTATAATGTCATAACATTATATATTTGCAAGAAAATAAACATAGTCTCACTCAAAAGTGATAAACATGTTATACAACTAGATAGAACTTAGGTAAAAGTTATTGGAGAACTCAAGGATGTCATGATCAGAATGGCTACACCCATGAAATTTGTTCAAGTAATTGACATCATTGTAGTAGATATACCAGAATCTTATGGATTGCTACTTAGTTGAGATTGGTCCGAGAAGTTGAATGGATATTTTAGCACAGACTGGGCTCACCTCTGGTTGCCATTAAAGGGACATGAAAATATGATTAGGATCGATAGGGAAAGATATCTCAAACACATTGTCACCGATTTAGAAGCCCTCAATGAACCCTCATCAACAGATTTCCCCATTCTAGGAAACTACTCCTGCGATTCCGATTTCGAAAATTTCTCCCCTCTCTCATCTGATGTACCCCTTACTCAAAACTCTGAAATGGATTTTCAAGTAAATATACCAGTAGCAGAGGAAGAAACCCTCCTCTGTCAAGAAACTCTATTGGAAACCACAAACAACATAGGTGGAGAGGAGGAAGTTAGTAGGCATGGAGAAGATGATGATTTTCGCTCACAAGTTTGGACCCTGTACTTTGATGGGTCTAAATCGTAAGAAGGTTCAGGAGCAGGATGTATCCTCATTGACCCAAAAGGGAAGCAAAATTTCCTGCCCTACAAACTCGAATTTGAATGCAATAATAATACTGCCGAATATGAAGCTTTGTTGCAAGGACTAAAGAAATCCATAGAATTAAATGTTAAAGAACTGAAAATTTTTGGGGACTCTGAAATTATTGTCAGACAAGTAAAAAATACTATACATTGCAACTCTCCCCACCTGAGGAATTACCAATAGGAAGTGCACAGGCTAATAGAACATTTTGAGGTCTTCAATGTTACAGCGATTCCCAGGACAAAAAAATACTCTTATCGATTCCATAGCCACTGCTGCTTTGAGGCTATCCCCTTTATAAGACTATGAAGCCTCCTGGTTCACTATGGAACTACTCTACAAACCATCAGTGCCCAACAATATTTCTAATTGGAAGGTCTTTGAAGGAGATGAATAGATTATAGAATTCCTAACCAATTAGGAAAATTTTAAAGACCTAGCTATTGACGATGAAGTATTTCAAGAGAAATTAGTAGAAACCAATTCCCATGAGAAAAGATGTGAAACATATCACTCTAGTAACATACCCAAGTTTCACATGATATGAAAAGGGGTATCCAATTCAGAGAACCTCTTTGTCTTAAGGGAAATATTTAAAGGGTCAACAAACACAAAGACAGGGAGCTTGTGTCCCACGTACGAGCCTATAAACTTAGGAATCCCAGAAAACCCTAAGAATATAAATCTAGGCAAGACAATGTCTAAAGAAGAGAGGAAATCCTATCTCAAACTTTTCAGAGAATATCAAGATTTTTTTGCATGGCCCTACTAATATCTGAAAAATTATGACAATCGTATTATCCAACATACAATCCCATTAAAATCCAAAGTAAAACACTTCAAACAGAAGATATGGAAGTACCACCCATCTCTGGAACCCCTCCTGTGTCAAGAGTTAAAAAAACTACTAGATGGTAAAATTATCTTTCAGGGGAGACACTCTGTCTGGGTAGAAAATTTGGTTCCTGTTAGGAAAAAGTATGGGGAAATCCACCTGTGTGTGGACTTCAGAAACCTCAATAGAGCATAAAAAAAAGATAACTACCCAGTCCCACCAATGGAATAGCCCTTGCAGACCGTGTCTGGTTCTGAGATTTTCTCCCTGCTAGATGGATTTTCAAGCTACAACCAAGTTCTAGTCTCAGAAGAGGACTAATTGAAAAATACCTTCCGAACCAAGTTGTGAGCTTTTTCTTATAAACACATTCCCTTTGGGCTGATTAACACAGGAGAAACCTTCCAAAGGGCCATGGACGTAGATTTTCAGAGATTGATCAACAAGTGTTGTTGGCATAGGGGAAGACCCAGGGTTCAATGCTTACAAAAACACAGCAACAAAACCCTAACTACCGGCCCTTTCAACAACACTTGCGAAGCAGATGAAGTCTCACCCAAGGTAGAGGCAGGGGTGGCTGCAGGACTCAGGTGTCTACAACCTTAGCTGGGATACAGATCTGTGATTACACACTTAACAAAGCACTTAGCATCAATGGTTCACCTAGAATTAAACCTTATCTCACTCCGCTGATAACACAAAGAATTGCAGTATATACTTAGATCTAAGATGATTCAACACTTAGCAACATACAACAGACCAGATCTGGTATACCAAGCACTTAGCAACTTCATACACATCAAATCTATCTTCTATACACATCTAATAAGCACAAAGCATAAGTAAATCTATCTAAACATGTCATAGCACTTAGCAAGAGAGGGAAAACACATGTAAGTAACAACACAAAGCATGACACGTAGATTTACGTGGTTCACCCCCACCCTAGGGCTACGTCCATCAACTCTTCTTCTCTATTATTGATAGCCAATCGATTACAAGCACAGAGCCTCAAAATCTACTCCACGCAGGACAAAAGATCTGCGCAGCTCGCTAGATCCTCCTTCCCCGAATAGCTCTAAGCATAAAACCTTCTTACAATCCGTGCACTCAGCACTTACAATACTTGGACTTAGCTCTGCAAGTATATCACATAGATCAACTCTTAGCACTAAGCCACTTCTCAAGTGTCCTCAGAAAAAGATCCCTTCTTACATAGCCTAGACTTCTACTTATACATTAAAAAAAGGGGCCTAAACATGGGTAAACCCATGGACTAACATCCCGGTCCCGTTACATTATCCCCAAAAACCAAAAAAGGACCCAAAAATGGGGTCTAGCTTCCATGATCTCTACTTCGCCTTGCGCTCCATCTTTGACAGGCTGTCAAAGTCCCAAAAATGGTCAAATATGTCCAAGTGTTCCTTAAAACTTGGTCAAGGGCCAACATGCCCCCAACACTCACCTGTGACTCATCCCGAGTCACTCAGGTCTGGGTAACTTTGCCTCAAAGGTCTCGAGCTGCTTTGACTTGTCTTTGTGTTATTGATTATTGATCAACAAATTCCTGAATAACCACTTCACTGATAGGTCCTTCTAGTTGCTGCTCAACTGTAGCAACTACTTGTTCTAGTACTGTTCCTTGTCCTTCAATTTATTCAAACAGTAGATAGGCCGCCCCCTGGCTTGGCTGGAGTTTCTGGGTGACTTCCATCGCTCTGTTTTGCATGGTAAGAATGAGTTGTTGGGCAATTCACTATTCTTGGGATCTTTTCATCCTCTCGATGGGTGACAGGAGCTTGAGATGCGCCTATATTGTATCTACGTGTTTCTTTGCTTCCTGGAGTTGGGACTCCAATTTCTTCAACTCTGGGTCTTCAGATAGTTGTTCATATATTTGCACACTTCTTCTGCTTAACTGTTTGCATTCTGCAATAAGTTTTTTAATCCTCTCGACTGTGCTCTGAGCACTCAATTCTCGTTGGTCACACACTTCTTGTGGGGTACTTGGTATAGTTTGAGGCTCTAATTCCATGACCCTTTGCTGAAGCTGTTGAATAAATTCAACAAGCTTCATCACTTGACATTCAAAGGGTTCTTCTCTCTTTTGTTCTAATCCAGTGATAGAGTGGAATGCTCGGTTAACTGCTTCTTCCATCCTGATCTATTTCGCGAGAAGTTTCTCTTTCTCCATTTGGATCTTCGCTCTATCTTCTTCAAATTTTGCTTGGAGAGCATCCTTCTCTTGTTGCGTGGCTTGGCGTTGTTCTATGATTTCCTTGTGTACTTTCTTTAAGGCCTGAGTAACCTACTCTTTTTCTTCCTGTGCGTGTCGAAGGCTTGCTTCAACTATATCAACAATCTTGTGGAGTTGAGTTGATTCTTCTCCCACTTTTGTTGTTTCTTCTGGAAGAGGCGCAGTAGAGATTGCATGGCTAGACTAGAGTGCCTATTGTACTTCTTGGAGCCCAATTTTAATCTTGTTATATATCTGCTCTTGCTTCGCTTCCTTATTTTCTATTATCTCTTCTATGGATTCATTCATAATTGCGAGGAGGAAACCAAAATCATCCAGAGTGAGCATGGTCTGCATCATAGTTACGGTTTCTTTTGATTTCTTCTAGGATGGAGACTTCAGAGGTGACCCTTTTCTCTTTTTTATAACTTCGACTTCGTCCAGGTCTTCACCATTACCTCCTTGATCTGTTGTGAGGGAATCCATCCTTACAAATCTACTATCTACATCCTGAACCTCTTCAGGCTTCTTCATATTCTTTGTCCTACTGGGCCCGGGTGTGTCCTATGCAGCTTCTGGGTTGTTGATGTCTAAAATGTCCTGTGGATCTGCTGCAACAAGGAGGTTTGTTGACCATTTCTTGGTGATCTCTTCTAGGTATTCTTCTGTCAGCTTATAATAGGACTGAAGGTATTCCTGGTGCTCATCGGTGCGTGGAGTTAGGTATATAAAGTGGTGGTCCGCGCTGAACTTTATCAGAGGTCAAAACCTTTGTAAAGTGTTTGGGGTTATATGAGGTTCACCCCCTATGGCTACTTTCAATTGGTTATAGTATGTGTGGAAAGCAACATTCGATTTCCATTGCTTGTTCATGTCGGTCGAGTACCACAATGTACTAAACTTCACGGCTAGTGGCTCAAAGGGGTTGAGGTCTGGGAAGGTTGTTCCTTCCGGTAGCTCCCATGCAACAAAAGGGATTAGTATTAGAATCTAGCTAAAATGGAATTCATTCCCTTTATCTTGGGCTTCTCTGCAGTTAATCTCTAGCTACTTTACTAGGTACTTCACCCAGTTCATCTGTAGTCCCTCTATGCATTTTCCTGCGAGGTCAACTATGAAGCTTGATACTTGTGTAGGTCGATTATTACGTACCAGATTTCATGCGATCAATCGACATGCAAGGTGCACTGTGCCACTTTTGATAGAGGCTACCTAGTAGCCTCGCGTGCCCTTCACGACATTGCAATAAGCTTCTTTAATCTTCTGTGAAAGAGCACGGTCCACGGTATTTCCAGGGTAGTAATCCTGGGGATCAGGGCCTTGCATTATAAGCCCGGTGATCCTATTGATCAGCGTCAGATCAACAATTATGTGACGGTTTAACAATAGGTATCCTCCCTAGTAACTTGCTAGCAGCAATTTTACACAAGCATTCACCTCCTGGTGTCTATCGAAGTGTGGTATTTTCATAACATTGAGCAAAGTAGACTGTGCAAGGTTCATCGACCATTGCTGAGGGACGATCTTTGAATTCTTTCTCTTAGTTATTGTCAAGTACTTATATGGGGTGAGCATGCTGTAAACCTTACAGTCCCTCGGGTTGAAGTCACAAAACTTCAACATTGTAACCTTGTCTTGATCTGCGCGGTAGGTGCGTACTCCTTTCCATAGATATGTCATGACTAGGGTGTATTCAAAGTCTCTAGGGACACTGTTCTAGTTAATCGCACTGCTCAGAGGGGGTGTGTAAGCTGGTAGGATGGATGGCACTAACCTCACGTTGGCTATGTCGTCTTTATGCTTAGTTCTTCTTTCCACGCTGGCTCGAGATGTTCCTACTCGAGCAGTCGATGGGGAGGATTTCACTCCTATCATCGATGATGCTTGGACTATGGTGGACATTCCTCTTTCTAACATGACTCTATCAGTCATTAAATCAAGAAGGACCTCTATGACGGATTCCTCAACTGTGGTGAGATCATCGTAAATACACACTCGAAAAACATAATTGGGGAACGATGATATCAAATACTGCACTAGGATGAACAATCTTCTTGCAATGATCACTGTATAGAATCACTAGTTCTATGGGCTTTGAATTTTCAGTTGGAAAAAGTGTTCTTTGGGCACGGCGCGATGAGCTAAATAGGAAATTCGTCAATGGTTTGCTTGCAATGGGTATGAAGCTTCCATTATCGTAGATATATCCATTATGGTGAGGTCCAATGGTCTGGTGGTGATCCTTAAATTATTTTCTATCTATTTAGGGAAGAAGTCGAACAGATATATCAGTCCAACGGCTAGATTGCTTCGCCACGACGAAGTGCCATATGTCATTGTTCTGATATCTCGACGAAGTTCAATTCCTGTGATTTTTCCTTCTGCAGTGTTCCACCTGGGATATCTTGTAAATTTTCAGTCTTCATATTTTTCTTACTTAATTTTCTATCCTTCTTCCTAGAATTCTTCAACTCAGTCGATCTTTTCCCATTCTGAGCCTTATCTTCTCTCGACATAGTCACTTTGCACTGCTGAGATTCTTTCTTCAGATCTAAGGGTAATACTCCTTCAACATATGGATTAGGTATTTCAGTCTTCTGTGGTTCCTCTAATGCTCTTATAGATTTGACATCCAAGTCCCTGGTGTCCAATAGCTTAGATCTGTTCTCTTGTTCTTCTATCAAGTAGGCGATCCTTCTAGTCACCATGAGTTCTTGCTTCTAGTCTAGGGCTTCCTTTTCTTATTTTCTTCGGATATGGTCTTTTTCAATCTAGATCTTGACTAACAAAGATGGATATGGGGCACGATCCTCAATAAATTTAATAACTTTGAATTCTTCCTCTGTCGAAGCTCCATGGGTACTCATATCTATTTGGGTAATAATGCCACATAGGGTTACCATTTTTCCTTTAAACAACCCTATTTTTCCTAGTGAAGGAACCATAACATGCCTTCCTAGGGTTTCCCAAGTGCTTTCTATCATAATGCTCATCAATGTTTCCTCATCTAGAGCACAGTCAATGTCGAAGTATCCTATTCTTAGTTCGATTTTCTCCTTTTCTTTGAAGATCTCTAACAAACTAGCATCTTTATGTTCATTTAGGGTTTCTTTCATTTGTAGTAACTTAATTTCTAATTCTTTCTGGGGTTACTCTATAATCTTAGTCTCTTGATCTCCTTCAGGGTTTTCTTTCTTCATATTCATCTTTTCAAGTCTAGAAATCATTCTAGGGCAATCTAGTACTTCATGGTCCATAGAATTACAATAGAGGCAACTAGGTTTTCTCCCAGGGCATTCCTTAGCAAGATGTCCCAGTCTTCTGCAACTGTAACAAAGAGTTAATCCTTTTTTAATATTCAATGATCCCCAACTTTTTATGTACTGTGCACTAGGATCATAATGGCTAGCCTGCAAAAATTTATTTCTAGGATCCTGCATCCACTCGTTAGTCCAAACATTCTTTCTATGCATAGGTATAACATATCTTTCATTATTCTTATCATATCTGTTCATATCAAACGTTCTTTCATCTAACAACGCCCTAGTTTTCAAGATAGGATAAAATCTATTAATCATACCTAAATTCATGCTTCAGAAACAAAAATTTCCACTTATTGAGCACAAAGCTTACAAATCTAAAACCTTTCACTATTCTTACCTTTATTAGAGCACAAAGCTTACAGATCTTACCTCTTTTCTTCATATCTGGCTCCTTTTCTTCAGCACAAATCTTCGTAGGTCAAGTAGAGTACTGTGCATCAGAGTGAGAGATCTACGCACAGAGTTTCCACAAGTTCAGGATGAATATTTGCACAAAGATTCTTCTTCCTTAGTTCCCAACAATCACTGTTTCAGTCCCGGCAATGGAACCATTTGTTGGCATAGGGGCAGACCCAGGGTTCAACACTTACAACAGCGCACCAAAAAAACCCTAACTACTGGCCCTTTTGGCAACACCTGCGAAGCAGATGAAGTCTCACCTGAGGTAAAGGAAGGGGTGGCTGTAGGACTCAGGTGTCTGCAACCTTAGCTGGGATACAGATCTATGATTACACACTTAACAAAGAACTTATCATCAATGGTTCACCCGGAATTAACCCTTATATCACTCCGCAGATAACACAGAGAATTGCAGTATACAATAGACCGGATGATTCAACACTTAGCAGCATACAATAGACCAGATCTGGTAGACCAAGCACTTAACAACTTCATACACATCAAATCTATCTTCTATACACATCTAATAAGCACAAAGAATAAGTAAATCTATCTAAACATGTCATAGAACTTAGAAAGAGAGGGAAAACACATGTAAGTAACAACAAAAATCATGACAAACAGATTTACGTGGTTCACCCCCACCTTGGGGATATGTCCACCAACTCTTCTTCTCTATTATTGCTGGCCAATAGGTTACAAGCATAGAGCCTCAAAACCTACTCTGCATAGGATAGAAGATCTGCGCAGCTCGCTAGATCCTCCTTCCCCGAGTAGCTCTAAGCATAAAACCTTCTTACAATCCGTGTGCTCAACACTTACAATACTTGCAATCAGCTCTACAAGTATATCACACAGATCAACTCTTAGCACTAAGCCACTTCTCAAGTGTCCTAAAAAATGGGTCCCTTCTTACATAGCCTAGACTTCTACTTATACATTACAAAAAGGGGCCTAAACATAGGTAAACCCATGGGTCAACATACTGGTCCCATTACATTATCCCCAAAAAACAAAAAAGGACTCAAAAAGGGGGTCTAGCTTCCACGATCTCTGCTTCGCCTTGTGCTCCATCTTTAACAGGTTGTCGAAGTCCCAAAAATGGTCAAATATGACCAAGTGTTCCTCAAAACTTGGTCAAGGGACAACAAGTGTGTAGTAGTATATTTAGATGACATGACTGTGTATTCAAGGAACAAAGAAGATCACATCCAACATCTAACCTAGATTTTTGAAAGGTGTAGGAAATATGGTATATCCTTAAACCCTAAGAAAACTATCTTTGGGGTTGAGGAAGGGAAATTACTAGGTCATATTATATCTCAAGCAGGGATTCGCATAGACCTAGAACGAATTAAGGCAATAAATCAACTTCCCTTACTGCACAACAAAAAGGCTATGCAATCATTCTTTGGGAAAATCAATTTTTTGAGGAAGTTTACCCCCGATTTCGCTGAAACTATCAAACCCTTGCAAAAAATGATCTGTAAGGATGTTGAATTTAAGTGGGATGATGAGCGGGAAGATTCTTTCAACAATATCAAGACGACAATATCTCAAGCTCTGGTGATGTGAAGTCCCGACTTTAGCAAATATTTTTTCCTCTATAGTTTCTCCTCCGACCAATCTTTTGCTGCAGTATTGACTGAGAAGGATGATGAAAACAATGAGGTGTCGATCTAATTTATGAGCACTAATATCCAAGAAGCCGAACTTAATTACCCTACTATAGAAAAATATGGTTATGCAATGTACAAAGCAGTAAAACATTTCAGATCTTACATCTTAAAAAATCACACCAAATTCATTGTGCCTCACTCTGCAGTCTGATCCCTATTCACTCAACAGGAGATGGGGGAAAGAAGAGGAAATTGGATGGTAGTGGTCCAAGAATTTGATCTAGATACAAAACCTACCAAACTTGTTAAGGGACAGGGATTATGTAAATTGGTCGTTGAATCCCAAGAATAATTAAATGAAGACTCTGGGTGGGAGAATGAATTGGCATTATGGTGCAGTGAAACTTTATATGTTCCCCCAAGGAAAGAGTCTTGGTATGGAAAACTAATTTATCTACTGCATCATGGGACTTGCCTAGAAAACTTAAACCCTAAGGAAAGGAGATCTCTCAAGCTAAAATTGACACAATATTGCCTCATAGATCCGGTGCTCTTCCATGTAAATTATGATGGGGTACTTTTGAGATGTCTCGAACGTGAAGACGCAGAAAAGGTTCTAAAGGAGCTCCATGATGGTCCTGCAGGTGGACACTTTGCAGGGAATACCACCACTCACAAGATAGTGAGAACTAGCTATTACTGGCCTACTCTATTTAGGGACACTCATACATACGCGATAAACTGTAAAACTTGTCAAATGAGCACGGGGAGGGAAAAGAGAGAAGTTGTCCCACTCCAACCAGTGGCCATATGCAGACCATTCAAGCAATGGGGGTTAGATTTCATAGGATATATTACCCCAAGTTATTCAAAACAACATAGATACATATTGATTTCTACAGACTATTTTACGAAATGGGTAGAGGCCATCCCTCTGAATCATGTAAATGAAAAGGTGGTAATCCAATTCATAGAACAATAATTGATCACAAGGTTCGGTATGCCTTCCATTCTTGTTTTTTATAATTCCTCTTATTTTTATTCCACCCTACTAATAGATTTTTCTCTAGACAAAGGAATCATAATCAGATACTCTGCAAACTACTATCCACAGGGGAATGGAGTGGCAGAATCAACCAAAAAGAACCTAGTGAGGATCTTGAAGAAAAAAGTTGCAGAAATTAAGAGGAATTGGCATAACTTGCTACATAATTCCTTATGGGCCGACAAAGTAACACCCAAGGAGGATATAGGTAACTCCGCATACTTTCTAGTATACAGACAAGAAGTGATTCTCCTGAACGGGTTATATATCCCATCTCTTCAGATTTCTCAGGGATCTAGAGGACAACCCTCATTGGTTATTCAACAAAGAACTGATACCCTCCTCATGCTAAAATAGGAAAGGGAGAAAGAAAAATCAAATTTCGTCGCTCATTAGCAGATATTTAAAAGATGTTTTGACAAGCACAAGGCCAAAGAGAAGAATTTTGAAGTAGGAGACTTAGTCCTGAAATGAGACAGAGAAAATGAACTGAAAGGAAAACATTCGAAGTTTCAGAATATGTGGCTCAGACCTTTCTAGGTAGCCGAGAAACTTGGAGTAGGCACATATCGGTTGCAAAATCTGAGGGGGGAAATCGATGCACTCCCAGTGAATGGCCAAGCCCTAAAACAATATTTTTGTTAAACAAAAAATGTGTGTGTTTTCATGTTATTTTATTTTGTAGGTGTTAGGTAGGCTGATTGTGGAGTCCTTTATTTCTGCTTTTCTTTTTTGCAGTATTCTTGTGCAATAAAGTTGTGTTCCACAAGGCATTGGTTGAATTTAATCAATATTGTGTAGAAAACTCTGTTCGTAACTCATGCTTACATACAACACAACAAACACTAGGCAAACTGCGTTTTTCTTAAAAGAGTTATGTATCTAATATTTTCAAATAAACAACCTTGGAAAATGATTAAGTGTCCGCCTGGTGGTCTGGTAAAACCCAAAGGGAAATATGGTAAGTTGGAAAGGATCGCATGTACCTCAAGACAGAGATAGAAAAAAATTCACCTTAACCATATCATCTTGTAGATAATAGACGTTCTCCTCTCCCACTCGTTCAGGGCATCTCTACCAAAAGTAAATTAATTATATCAAATTAGAATGAAATAGGAGAGGTTATGCAGATAACTCCGCCATGGATATGGACGCTCACTGGTAGCGGAGCAAAGTCTTTGACATCAGGGTGACTCTGTTGGGGCTATGGACGCTCGCTAGAAGTGGAGCGACACCACAACAAATGAACGATGATAACTAAAAGGCTTGGTGCCAATGAATGATTTTTTCAGATTTTGTCAAAAGGGGGAGTTGGTTATGGTCAAAATTAATGAAGGTGGAATAAATGTTGAAACCCCATAGGCAGGCCTAGATTCACGAACCGGGGGGGATTTTAAATGAAAGGATAGAAGAGGATCTGATAAAAACAAAACCAGTTAGAGTCTTAACTAGCTTCTGCATCAACTAAGCCTGGGAAAGAAATAGAGATTCTGCTTTCGCCCAGTAAATCGTCATTTGTTGAGTGCTCAACACATCCTAAAAGCCTTATGAAATTTTACCACTTGTTTTCTTTTACTATGTAATTTGGGTTCAATTTGGGGAATGATTTATTTTTGTTTTGTTTTCATGACTCGTATCAATCAAGTCAGAGTGTTTGAACTTGTTATATGAAACCTTGTTTCTAAAATAACTTGACATCCTAACTAAGAATCTACAACTAATATTGCACCTAATGCGCTTATGATCGGCGTCGGTAAAAATCAAACAGAAAAATTGGCCATGCAGTTACACTAATCGCCACTCGCTAATGCACCATCGACATCGACAGAAGGTGGAGTTGGTTTGCGTGAGTTATTCTCCATAAATTTTCAAGAGTTAGCCGATCCCCATCGGCATCGAAAAAATATGGGAAGGATAGACATTGGAAAAATCCATAAAGAAATCACCAATAACCGATGACTGATGCACTTTATCAGAATCAGGGAAATATAGAAGGGTTAAAACAATCATTTTTATCTGTGATAAACATATTGCCAGTCGTCGATCCCTGATACACTTTCAGCATCAAAACGTTTTTGAGAGAATCATTTCGAGAGAACTTGGGTAGGTTTATCGCCAATGGCCAATCCTTGATACTTTTTGGCATCGTCAAGATAGGAACGGGTTTGATAATGTGTAGCTTAAATAAAATATTGATTCTGATTAACACGAGTAAATGAAGACACCGGTCTTGAGTGCCAGATGTCTTTATCACGTAAGGGTGTCATATGGCCTAATTTCTTCTCGAGTCGTCTTAAGGTTTCTTGTGTGCTAGTCACAGCTCTAGGTCATCCTTGCCACGCCATCTCTATACAGAAAGATTGACCGGCGTCAGATATTTTGCAAGAAGATATCAATGAAAAGTGCTTGAATTAAAATCCCGACCCCCGACTCACCAACTGGACTAGCGAAACGATCGGATGTTTTCGGCATAAGATACAATCGGATTCTGACATTTAATAGACTAGTTAATGCTTCATCCCGCATTTGTTGCTAACTCGTGCGCTGATTAAACAACAACAATTTGAAATCTCTGATAGGCCATGCTACAACCAGCGCCAACACCGTCAACTTATGATCAAATTTAATTTTAAATGTCTTCAAATATCTTGCGACAGTTTTAATATAAGTATACTCATAAATTGAATTGAATGGCTGATGTGATAAGGTAAGTTCATCTTGTTTAAAATCTCTATAAAGGCTTTGAACAATTTCATTCTAGGCACAATTTTGAATTCCAGAGTATACGAAGAAGCACAACAAGAATCTCGAGACTGTGTTGATCCTCAGATTATCAAAACCAGGTTAAAGAAGATGCAGAGGTATGTGTTCAATTCTGTCAATTTGGCGGTCATGATTTATATATGCATCTGATTTATTACACGATATCTAACTATGTTCTAGCTACACGTAAAATTCCACCGAGAAAGACAATCACCAGGCGCTCACCAAGAGCACCCAAGCTAAAGGAAGCTTAAATAGGTGAAGGTTCTTCTCCTGGTACTATGAGGCAGTTGGAGTACACTCCCATGCAAGATCTTTTCATAAAAATCTCAACAAAGAAATATTTTGTCCAACCTCTAGTCTTTGGTGATACAAAAGAAAGCATCGGATCTAAAGTAATTCTCCCATAGTGGGGGGACCTTTTCAACAGAATCAGCCGGGAGGAGTACCCAGAGTATATCCCACACAACAACCTAGATATAAGGGTGCTTGATGACTAGGTGTTACCAAACATATGACGGTCATATTTACACATGATGGCCAGCAGAACCCCAATTTTCCCTTGCATAAAAGTTTTGAAGTGGCTAATTGACCACACAGACATGCATAATTTATTGATCAATTATTAGAATGGCAGGTGCGTCATATTTTTCCTCCCAACAAAAGTCCATAAGTACTACAAACTCAGAGACCCAGAGGAGTAGCTAAACACAGACTTCGTGGTGAAGTTCTACGAATTCCATGACACAAGCCGGTTGATGGTCTCATGGTGGAAGGAGGACAAAAATTTTACCAATCGAAGCAATGGATTGTATGTGACAATTAACTTGAGGGAGCCATACATCTATTTGATGACTCTCATCTGCTAACTATATGGAGAGAAGGGTTGCTCCAAGTTTTTGGAAGAATGCATGCCCTTGGCATACATAGTGGAGATCTCTAAAAGCATCTTCAACTGGGGAGCGATAATTTATGAACAATTGAGAATTAGTGTACAACAGGCTCAGATGCCAAAAGAAGGGGAAGCACCCACTTTCCATATGGCCTCGTACTTTCTCGATGTTATCTGTGCGAGAAATGTCTTTGACAAAATCAGTTTAAGCTGACATGTTGCGGAGGTCCCTATTCACGTTTATTTCAACATAATTTGGGAAAACAAGTACAAGAAATCCTATGCACTCATTTGTGATGAATTCATCACTCGTATTCATTTTATTATATTTAAAAAAGAATGCCTCAGATTATCCACAACAGCCAAGAAAATGGTAGAGAAGGTAGGCCATTGGTATTTGGATGAACGCTCAACCTATATCAGGGTGTTTGGGGCCACTAGAGCACCGCATATACTACCCACTCACGTCCCATACCATCTCATTGTGGGATAAATCTTCTATCAGACCATCCTGTAGGGCTATAACGCCACACTAGTTAAGGACAAGAAGCAAGCTTTCATACCCTACGGTTTCCATGTGGGGTTTTATTTGGTAAAGGAAAATTCTCAAGCCAAACAAGAAGGGTTGATCCAACTTGAATTCAGGTTTCTAACAGGATGATTCTGCAAGAACAACCTTAAAGGCCTGGTCCTCCAATATGCTTTACAAGTATCATCCTATTTTCCATACGCACATGATAAATTTGAGGATGAAATTTTCACAGAGTGCGCTCAGGATTGGGAGGAGGTAGTATAGAGGATGGCCAAACTGAATATGACCAGGTTCAAGGCCATGAACATGGATGAACAAGTGGAAACAATAGATAAGTTAGCTTAAGAGGCCTTCACAGTTCAGGAAGAGATCAAAGCAACAAATACTATAGAGGCACAAAGAAGAGGATTTCTCTGGCTAGAAAGGGCACATAGAATCATTGATCAGTTCCAGAATGACCCTGATATTGTAGAGATGTCAAGGATGCCCACTGATGACCCAATCAAAAGCATAGGAGAGCCAATACAACTAGAATAAATCACCTGGCCAGAAAACCCTGAAGTACCACCACTGCAGATCAGATCACTCGGGGGAATTTCAACCCAGCCCGAGATAGCAAGGACCCCAGGTAGGAAAAGTGTAGCAAACCCCATGTTTGATTTAATAACTATCTATGATGAGGAGGAGATTTAATAGGTTTCCCTAGTGACTCTAGTGTATATTACAGAGGAAAAGGAATACACGAAAGAATATTCCCCAGGTCTCGATGCTTCAAATAAGAACCTCCCACAGAGTGACCATGAGGTAGAAAGTATCTCGGACACTGGGCTACTTGAGTTTTTGGGAACCCCAATAGACAGCTCAAGGGATGAGCTAGGATCAGGTGGCCAAAAAAAGGAAATTCCATAGCAAGAAACCGACACTTCGAAAACCGATTACCAAGTAAGTACCGAACCTACCCCTAGTTCTTTAGTTTTGGTCGATACCTCTCCAGCTGATAATAAATAGACAAAGGTCAAGACATCGAGACATATGGAAGAAGTTCAGGAACCCATCCTAGAACAGATACACACAGCCGAGAGCCTGGGGGATACTCTCACCTAGGGAGAACAACAAATCCCCAAACCTGTGGATGAGGTCGCTGACATACAAGAAATTGCCTATGATAGAAAAATAAAATCCATCATGAAGAGGACTACTAAAAAGAGAAGGATTACGTTATATAACTCAATTATCATCACAACATAGGAGAATTTGCTCAACACTGAACACGCCAAGACATATGAACTTATTGGTGCAGAAATGGACATTATGGATGCCACATTGGATAGAGCAGGAAGGGATGAAAATGATCCGTCCGTTATGCTTAAGGAGTTGGAGCATATGCTCCATTTTGCAAAATATTATCAGGACTCCACATAGGCCACGGTGTTTTTGAGAAATGATTTCCAAGATGCCTATGCCAAATTCATGAATGAATGACACCTTTTCACTGCAGGTGTAGCCGATTTCCAAGAGGACACCCTGATGGCGCTAGTGACCAGAAAATATGTGGAAAGGTGGTATGAGAAATCTCACCAATAAGTATAAAGGATCGATTACATCAACATGGTTCAAAAGGGTCAAGATGCCGAAGAGCACAAAATTTGGGTGTTGAGGGAGAAAAAAATAGATCAAATCAGGAAAGTAGTTGAATACTAGGTAAAAATGGCCCAATAACCTCAGCGAGAGATTCAGGAGATGTGGGTCAAGTGTGAAAAGAGATGGGAAAATATTAATCAGGAGATGAAGGACATCGATCTCCTAGAATTCGGTTCACTCGAGGAATTTGTTGACCTGCATGACATAGTCAGGCAACATGCAGAACAAGACTCAACATGGACAACAAAGATAGAAAAGGTGGAAATTATGGCGCTAGATCAAGTACAACAGTTTATGGAGCATCCAATCAAGGCTCAAGAAGTGTTGCAGTGGTTAAGTGTTAAAATGGTCAAGTACAGAGCACGAGCAGTAGAAGTGAAAGAAATTATTTTGGCCCCGATGGACCAGCATAGTTTCTTGTATGCCAACACATGCGAGGAACTCTTCATCAAGTGGTCAGAGTATGAGAAGAGTCATCCACTTCAGTAAAACTATTTCATGATTCTTAGAAGACAAAGAGATGACAGTGCCATGTGGCGATATTTGGTTTACTTAGCTTGCACTTTTAATAGCTATTTTTAGTTAATGATTCATTATAAATAAGAGGATTGACCTTTTAGGAAAGATCGATGGTTGTGGGAAAGACCCTCATTTTTGGAATTGTAAAGAACTGTTTCTGAACTACCTTAATTAAAAAGTCTTGTTTAGGATTGGAGACAAATTTATGTTTTTCATCAAAGGTGTTGTATGATTGGATTGAGGAGGAATTACTTACAACTTTATTTTGTTAGTGGATGTTGTAACGAGTAAGAATTTATGAATCTATTGATAAGTTAGTTGTTTCAATATTTTCTTTTCCGTTCTTGTCTCTAATGATGAAAACAAATGATCATGTTAATATGTGATTAATGATAGAGCTAAGGAAACTATTTTCTTGTCATCATCTTATTGCATGCGTATTTTTCTTACGATAATTGTATTTCATTCAATAATTGAAACACCAGTAAGTTAATGTATTAGTACTAGGCTTGTAACAGGTGTGAATATCTTTGTATGCATGCTTGAGCACAAGGTTTATCCCAAGCTCTACCTTCTTTAGTATATAAGAACCCATTTTACTAGCTGGTTTATACCAGCACACATGCTTCTATCAGACCCATCTAATAAAAGAAAATACAAAAAAAGAGAATGTTTAAATTGAAGGAGGAACTTTCATAGGAAGATATCCTGTCAATCACTACATAAATCTCATCGATAATTTAGCTAGATCGAAAGATCTAGAGAACCATTCCACCATCAAACATTACAGAGTCTAATTAGGCCTCTATGGTGGGTTTGGTTCCTATTGTTGAGTTTAAGGGATTTAGGACCCCTCAACAGGAGATTATTGGGATAATCATATAGTAGAAAGGATCATAGAGTTATTGCATGAATATAGTGACTTATTCCGAGTGACATTTTCAAAGATGAAGGGATTAGTAGGATTTCTAGGAGAGATGAAGATCCCTTTCAAACCAAATTCTAGACCTATAAGACAGATACCTTATAGGATGAACCCAATATAGAAGGAGACAGTAAAGGAATAAATTGACAAGATGTTAGAAGCAAGTGTCGTAGAGCCTATGGAAGAATCAAAATGGATCAACTCTATGGTGGTGAAGGAGAAGAAACAAGGGGGAATTAGGATCTATGTAGATTTGAGAAAACTAAATGATTCTTTCCTACATGATCCTTTTCCTACCCCATTTATAGATGAAGTTTTGGAGAATGTAGGTGGTCAAGAAGCCTATTCATTCACATACAGGTTTTCAAGATATCATCAGATAATGATTGCACCAGAAGATCGACATAAGACAACATTTGTGAACAAATGGGGATCATTTTAGTATATAGTTATGCCATTTCGATTGAAGAATGAACCAACCATTATTTCAAGGGTATTAGTAGCATATTTTAAGGACTTCATTCATAAGTTTTTGTAGGTGTACTTGGATGATTGGACAATGTTCAATTTATTGAAGGATCATGTTGAAGTATTAAGGCTGATGTTGGACAAATGTAGATAGTGTCATATATCATTAAATATTTAAAAAAGTAGATAGTGTCAGATATCATGTTGAAGTATTAATGCTGATGTTGGACAAATGTAGATAGTGTTAGATATCATTAAATATTTAAAAATGTACTTTCAACGCACATTTTGGTATTTTATTAGGGAATGTGGTGTGTAAACAGGGTTTGCTGGTTGATCCTGCTAAAATTGTTGTCATAGTTAATTTACCACTACCAAAGTCAGTATGTTAGTTGAAGATTACATTGGGCCATATAGGGTATTATAGAAATTTGATAAGGGGATATTCACATATTACTGCACCAATGGAGATGTTGTTGAAGAAGGTCACTAAGTATCAGTGGAATGATGAATGCCAACAAAGTTTGGATATTTTTAAGGAGAAGATGATTAATACGCCAATTTTGGTGTTTCCAGACTGGGCAAAAGAATTACATGTGCATGTGGATGCATATGCAATATAATTAGGATAAGTATTAACCAAACTAGGAGAAGGTGATATAGATCCCCCTATTTCATTTTCAAGAAAAAAGTTATCAGATTGAGAACAAAACTATAACACTATAGAAAGAGAAGGATTAGCTATTGTGTATGCTTCACAAAAATACATACATTACCTGTTAGGGAAACATTTCAAGATGTTTATAGATCATTCTTCTTTGAGATATTGCATATTATCAGTTAATTGTAGGTCATTTATACAAACTAGGAGTAGCTAACATCTTAAGGAGATGTTTGATGGAGCATGAAATGCTTATAATTTTAGCAAAGGTGCATGAACGGATTGTTGGAGGAAACTAAACAGGAAAATATACCACGCAGAAGGTATTGCACACTAGATTATGGTGGCCAATAGTTCACAAGGATTCAAAGGAATATTTCCAAAAGTGCGATGTTTGTCAAAGAGTTGGGAAACCATCCAAGAGGGATGAGATTCCCTTGATACCTCGGGTTAGTTTGCAAGTATTTTATCAGTGGGAAGTATACTTTGTAGGTCCAATTAATCGACCATCCAAAATATTAGGAGCAAAATATATTATTACAGTGACATAATACTTGACTAGATGGGTTGAGGAAACACTAGTAAAGGATTGCAACGCAGAGACTGCAACATGATTTTTATTTGAACAAGTAGTTACAAGGTTTGGATGTCCAAGAATATTGATGAGTGATAAGGGGACTCACTTTATTAACAATACAATTGAAGCAATGCTTGAAGATTTTAAGATACATCATCATAGGAGCACTCCTTATCACCCTCAAGCTAACGAAACAATGGAAGCCTTTAACAAGATTTTGGAGAATGACTTCAAAAATATTTTCAATACAAATAGGGATGATTGGGATTTGAAGGTACCATCAGTAACATGGGATTACAGAACTACATGCAAGAATCTAATAGGGAAAACATCCTTTATATTGGTGTATGTATATGAAAAAACAATTCCCTTAGATTATTTGATATGAAGTCTACGCATTGCAGCAATTAGAGATATGACATAAAGGGACGCAACACAGGAAAAATTGGATCAACTGATGGGATTAGAAGAGGTGTAGAAAGAAAAGGATAAAGCATGTAATGATATACATATTAAGAAGAAGAATTTTAAGGAAGGAGATCTAGTTATCCTCTATGACAATAAGTATTTGCAACACCCAGGGAAGCTTAGAATGCATTGGCTAGGGCCATATCAGATAAAGTTTGTCACAGATGTAGGTGTTGTACAGCTGCAATATTTAGCGGGCAAGGAAATCCAAGGAATGGTGAATGGTAGTTTACTAGAAATGTATAGGGACAATCAACCCACTAAACCTCAGTAGTTGTAGTGCGACAAGTAGTCTTGTACATATTGTATATAGTAAGAAGAAAAAGAAGAAAAACAAAAGAAAAAGAAGAAAAAGAAGAAAAAAGGAAGATAAAAAACTAGAAAAATGAAAAAAAAACCAAAAAGAGGTAGTTAGAGGAATAAGTGATAGACAGGTAGTTGACAATGACAGTGCACAATAAACATAAATTTAGTGTGACGAGAAATCAAGATACCATGCTCATAGCAACTATAACATAAGGAAGTACCAATGTGCCAGAGATGTAATACATTAGAAAATTGCAGTGCATCAGAAAAATGAAACAATCGGGAAACGAAATACTGGTCACCAAGAAAAGGAAGGTGTGAAACGAACATTTATGATAGTGGAAAAAGCTTGCCTAACAAGATTTGAAACATTTATGACAGTTAATGAAGCGTTCTCGGTAATCTTTGGAGAATTTATGACATCAATTTAGAAGAAAAATTAGGGTTCGATAGGTCACATTGTGAATTCAAGCAAACACATATCTAAGCAGCTAGAAGTGAGGAATATACATGCAATTTAGTAGGCAGATAGTGAAAATTTAGACGCAAACCCATTGAGATTCTAGCATAATGGCGCCACCCAAAGTCAGAGCACCGAGCCATATGTCAAGAAGAACTTGCAACAACAACAGGACACCATCAAATATGGAAATGGAGGCTGAAAAACCTACACAGATGGAGGGAGTGGTGGATGTGGATGCCATTCATTCCCCAGAGCCGGTGAGACCTACATTGGTCGAGGAGAAAAAACAAAAGATGCAGATTGACCCACCAAACATAGTAGCAAATCCAAACCTAGGACATGAAAAAAATAAACCCACATAAGAGGTGGATGAGGAAAGGATTGAGTCCAACAAGATGAGGACTCAAGCTAGCACAGAGCACATGTATAAGGAACAAACACCAACAATAGAGACCACTACACAATGGGAGTTTGGAGAAGAGGAAGAGGAGGAAGAGAAAACATAACAAGAAGCAGGGCCTTCCAGTGCACCAGTAAAGGGGAAAGGAAAATAGCATGTCCAGATATCCTCACACAAGAAACAAGAGGTAGCCATTGTGTTACCGTGCATACCAGTAGGGGTAACAATTGTCACAGACTTACTTGGATCTGTAGACAAACTGTGCTATTCATACCATGATGTTAGGGATACCAATAAATTCCCAGATTTCATGCAACAAGTATATTTAGAAAGAAGAGGGGTCAACGCGATAGGGGTACCCATAATGGAACCTAAGTAGTGGATACAAGGGTTATACACCATAGGTATCATGAACCTATTGGAGATACCACACTTTGGTAGGGGAAATGAAGTAAATAATTGCGTCAAGCAGTTACTGGTAGTCATGCATGGTGGTATTTTGTGGTTACATACACAAGTTTCAATAGACATTGATTTGATAATAGAGATAACAAGTCTTACCACCAATGGTGATCCACCTGTAAAATACTTAGAAGACAAGACCAAGGATAAATCCTTGGGAGAAGAGATGACGTAGAATTATGTGACAGAGAGAGGATTTTGTGGTTACATACACAAGTTTCAATAGACATTGATTTGATAATAGAAATAACAAGTATTACCACCAATGGTGAGCCACCTACACAGTACTTAGAAGACAAGACCAAGGATAAATCCTTAGTAGAAGAGATGAAGTATAATTATGTGGAGTAGAATTATCATCATCAACATGATCGATGAACTGACAACAAGGCTAGCAACCAAACTGATGTCCTGTAAACTCCTTAGAAAGTGTCACAAGGAGAAAGTGCTAGCGGGCGTCATAGAAACAACCACATAGTGAATGAAGAGAATTACATTAAGATGGATCCCATATCTATTAAATTTATTTTTTTAGATGATTGCAAAGACACATAGGATGTGGGGACAGAGTTCCATTACTCGTGGCTTATGATACTGATTGCATTAGTGGGATGGAAGCACCCCAAGTATACTATGTTTCTTTAGATAACTAGAAGGTGTCATGCAATGCAGTATGAATCATTATGGCACACCACTATCGAAAACTGTAACGGCCCCATTCCGGGCCGGGAAGGCACTGCTTCGCAGAACAACAATCTCATACTTAATTCTATATATAAGACATGCATTTAAGAAAATGAAACACATTTAAACTTAGAGTAAATATAATAATTACTGCTATTATAAATAATCAATGGCTTTAACATTAATTCGTATGCACAATAGAATACATGATAAATATAAATACACAAACATGCAGAAATGTAATTAAAACATCATCTGGTACTTATCTTTGAAACGGTGGTAATTCCACCAACCACATGCAGGCATTCCACAAACCTCCCAGCCTTAGACCATGCTGCTCATCAATCTCAGCAGTGGGTCACCCCCAAGCTAGGACTAAGCTCCACCCCAAGGCAAGGAATCCTAGGCTAGGCTAAGGTTACAAGGAAAAACAACACAAAATGACTGGAAGGATTCTTCCCAGGATGCCATCTTATGCCCACTACTCCTGGACTCTCATTCCCCACATGCTTGCTCTACCCCAGGAGTATACACCTTCTCTATCACTTAGATATTCCTTCGGTTGCTAACCTCCCTTGCCTTGGGTTTCAGCAACAGGCCGGATCAGGAAGTCTTAGAGCTTGAAGCTGGTGTTGGACACTCTTTGGAAGAAACCACTTCCCAACAAACTCTCTCACCTGGAAAGAGTTGCTCACAGGCCTAACAACCTGCCTCTTCCAATAGAAATCACCTCCCTCACCTGGAGATAGATTACACACAGGCTCAACATGAACTTACACTAGCCATTAAGCCATGCACATTCCAACACTGAGTGGCCACAACAACCAACTAGGAAAACAAACAACTTCCCAAACAGGCTCAACAATCATGAAATATACTCAGGATTTTGGTTTCAGGATTGCACAAGGTGTATAGAGATCCCACGCACGGGCTCAAACTGTTTAGACAGAGGTTGTATTGGCTATCTCAGAAATCAACACATGCTTTTCAGCTTTCAGGGATGCACGAAGGTATTCTTGCAGAGGTCAGACCGTTCACATTCAGACGGTCGGGTAGAATGCAGGCGGAACCCTCCATGATGGCTCAACTCAGCAGTTTTATCTGCATGTGCTTGGGTTGACACTTGTCACCTATGAAACTGCATGCGTTCCATCAGCATGTGTTCCTCCCCATTTGGAAGTCACTTGTCATTCCAAAAGAACTTAGGATAAAACACATATTTCACATGGTCTTTTTGGAATAATATTAAAATATTATTCCCAAGGACTTAAGCCCCTAGGCTCAACACTTATCCCATTTTCCCACCTTCCAGCCCCTAATCCCTTGCCCACTCTATGGAAGCTTAGTCCCCCATCACTCATTCATCGTGGTCGGTCTGCACGCGGCGGTGTTTATATTTTTTTTTAATAATGTGCATAGATACATGTACAAAATCAGGCTCTTGGCCTTCAACACTTAGGCTCTTTCGCCTAATAATCACATAAGCCCACCAACTTATATTAACTTGTGTCACCAACCTATAAAACATAATTAAAATTCATTTCATAAATATGATTTACAATAGGGCTCGGCCTTGGGGACATTACAATCCCCCTTTCCTTATTTCTGCACTGTCCTCAGTGCAACTTAACACAGCTTCTGCAAGCTTTTCAAAAATTTCAAAAAGATGTAGGTACTCTACCCACATAACATCTTCATGCTCCCATGTTGCATCCTCAGGACCGTACCAGGTCCACTGGACCTTTACAAGCTTTATAGCTCGATTCTGGAGCTGTTTTATTTTCCTGTCCAATATGTGCACAGGATGCACTTGTAGGACACCTTCTGGTTCCACCTGAATCACATTCCATTCGATAACATGATTAACATTAGGTATATATTTATTAAGCAATGAAACATGAAACACATTATGTACATTCATAGATGCAGGTAATGCAAGCATGTATGCAACTGGCCCAATCCTTTCCAGGATTTCAAATGGCCCACAAAATCTTGCTGCCAACTTGGCGCAACTTCCCAGCTTCAGGGAACTCCTGTTAGTTTTCACTTTCAGAAAAACATGATCACCCACTTTGAATTCTCTGTGGGATCTATTCTTATCAGCATAACTTTTCTGCCTGTCCTGGGCAACTTTCAAATTCTACTTAATTTTTTTCATTTGGTCCTCCATCTCCTTGAGAAACTCTGGCCCAACTACTGCTCTGTCAGCTGGATTATCCCATCTCATTGGAGTGTTTCACTTTCTTCCATAAAGTGCTTCAAATGGGCTCATCTTCAATGATGCATGATACCCATTATTGTAGGCGAATTCTACCAAATGTAGGTAGTCTTCCCATCTTGATGGTTTGTCGATCACATACATTCTTAGCATGTCCTCCATTACTCTATTCACCCTCTATGTCTGTCCATCAGACTCAGGATGATACACTGTACTAAAATTCAGTTTCGTTTCGAATCCTTTGAATAGTCCTTTCCGGAAATTCGAGGTGAATTTCGGGTCCCTATCAGACACAATCATTTTAGGAATTCCATGCAAGCGTGCCACTTATTTTAAGAAGACGTCAGCAACATCTGTTGCCTTGTGGGTGGTTTTCAGTGGAATGAAATGGGTATCTTTTGTAAGCTTGTCCACCACAACCATGATCAAATCATGTTGCCTGCTTGTTCTGGGAAATCCTGTAATAAAATCCATGGTCACCACTTCCCACTTCCATTCAAGAATGGGTAAAGGCTGCAACAACCCTGCTGGGTGCCTATGCTTAGCCTTAAATTTCTGGCATTCCATACATCTGGTGATGTATTCAGTGATATCCCTCTTCAAACCCAGCCAAAAGTAATGGCTTTTGACTGCTGTCACAGTATTCTGATATCCAGGGTGTCCAGCACATGTCACGTTATGCATTTCTTTTAGAATCACAAGTTTCAATTCCTAGACATTGGGTATATACACTCTATTTTTATACAAAAGTATTCCATCAACTCCCAAGATGTAATTTCCCTCTTTCTATGGTCTCTCACGCTGCTGTAGATTTTCTACTAAGTCTCTGTACTGGAAATCAACATTTGCAGCTTCCAAAATTCTACCCTTGATATCAGTCCTGTACATGCTAATGGTTGCAGCATGTTATTCATGCACTTTTCTACTGAGTGCATCATCCACCTTGTTTTTCTTCCCCTTGATATGCTTGATATCAAAGTCATATTCGCACAGAAACTCCAGCCACCTACTTTGTCTAGCGTTTAAAGTCGGTTGATCAAACAAATATTTCAGATCATTATGGTCTGTTCTCAATTCAAATCTCCTTCCCATGAGGTAATGTCTCATATCCTCAGAGCGTGGACTATTGTTGCCAACTCCAAATTGTGAGTGGCATAATTCTTTTCATGCTCTTTTAGCTTCCTAGACTCATAACAGATTACAAATCCATCTTGGCTGAGAAATCCTCCCAACCCTTCCTTACACGCATCTGTGCACACCACGAAATCCATATTTGGATCTACAATCCTCAAGATTGAAGCACTAGTTAACAGCTCCTTCAATCGCTGGACACTGTTCTCACACTCTTCAGTCCAATGAAACTTTTTCTCCTTCCTTTGCAACTAAGTGATAGGGTGAGCTATCTTTGAGAATCCTGCGATAAACCTTCTGTAATAGCCCGCTAGACCCATAAAGGATCTAACTTCCTCCACATTCCTTGGCGCTGACCATTCTTGGATGGCCTCAACCTTCTCAGGATCCATGACAATCCCTTCCTCTGAAATAATGTGCCCCAAGTAATGGATCTGCCTTTGATAAAATGAGCATTTGCTCAATTTGGCATACAATTGGTGTTCTCTCAACACTTGCAGCACCATTCTCAGGTGTTGTTCATGCTCTTCCTCTGACTTGGAATACACCAAGATGTCATCCAGGAAGACTATGATAAACTTGTCTAAACAGTCCCTGAATACACCATTCATCAAGCACATAAAAACAACAGGTGTGTTTGACAGTCCAAATGGCACCACTGTGAACTCGTAATGACCGTACCTTGTTCTAAAGGCGGCCTTCCTGATGTCCTCATCCTTTAATCTTACCTGGTGATATCTTGATCTGAGATCTATCTTCGAAAATATTTTCGCACCCTTCAACTGATCGAAAAGATCATCGATCCTCGGCAGAGGATACTTGTTCTTGACAGTTACCTTGTTCAACTACTGGAAATCAATGCACAACCTCAATGTCCCATCCTTCTTCTTCACGAATAGGACTGGGGCACCCCAAGGTGACATGTTGGGGTGGATTTACCCCTTCTTTAGAATCTCTTCAAGCTACAATTGCAACTGTTTCAACTCTGGTGTACTCATTCTATAAGGAGATTTCAAAACTGGAGCTGCTCCAGGCATCAAATTTATAGAAAAATTGATGTCTCTCTTCAGAGGTAGCCTAGGTACCTCCTAAAATACATCCTTGAACTCTATGAGTACCTCATGGTCTCCAATCTTTGAGACTTTATCTCTGGATGCTTCCTCCACACGGGATACAAATAATTGACAGCCTTTCCTGCAACACTTCTTTAGCTGCATGGATGAGATTTCTCTAACAACCATAGCCCTGGGAATTCCTTGGACTATTTTTTGATCTCCCTCCTCATCTAGGCATGTAAACCTCTTGTTATTATAGTCCGAAAGGGCATGGTACTGGTCCAACCAGTCCATCCCAATTAAGCAGTCGTAAGAACCTAAAGGTAGAATATTCAATTCAACCTTCGTGCTCAATCCATTCATGTCTACAGAACAGGACTTAATCAACTCAGTGACCTTCCTCTTGGTTCCTGTATCCAACTGCACTAACCAAGACTTTTCATGTTTGCTTCTTGATAAATGCAAACTTTCCACCACACTAGGATCTACATAACTATGGCTAGCCCCTGAATCAATTAAAATAATAAATGGTTGGTTGTCAATCATATCTTCCACTTCAATCATGTGTGATTGAAATTCAACTTGTTTTTTGTCCAAGGCTGCGTAGATCCTTGGCATTCTACTGCCCATGTCCTCCACTATTTCATCTTGTTGAACAGTATGGACAGCTCTTGCTTTGCCATTTTTATGTTGACAATCCCTATACTTGTGGTTCCCTTTACAACCCCAACACTGAATGGGCCTCTATCTTTGCCTTTGTTCCCCCACTTTAGCCATTCTTGGCTCTCTAAATGATGGATGTCCTTGAGGATTATTTCTAAAAAAGGGAGGTTTGTTTCCCTTCTACCTCTGTTCCTTCTTAAACTTCCTCTAGTCATCCCAAGAATTCTGAAAGGTAGGCTTTTCTCTTTGTTGTTCATATAAGCATTTATCCTTTCTTATTGCTTCTTCCATAGTCTTAGGATCATCATACAGAATCTTGTCACCAATGGCAGATGGCAGTCCACTCAGATACCTTTGAATCTTGACAGCCTCATCTTTGATGAATGGAACATACTTCAGTAGTTCCAAGAAACTTTGTTCGTATTCATCAATGGTCATGCTGCCTAGCTTGAGTTCGAAGAACTCCATCTTTCTATCATAGTATCTTTTAGTTAGGTATTTCTTCTCAAAATACCTCTTGAACTCCTTCCAAGTGATATCTTTCTCACTAATGTGCTGCGCCTACAAAAACGGATCCCACCACATGGATTCTTTTCCTTTCAATTGATACATCACAATTCTTCCTTCTACATGAGAGGAATAATTCTGTAGTTGGAAATATTTCCTCATGCCAAGCAACCATGTTTCGACATATTCCTCCTTCTTATGTTATCCATCAAATGTAGGAGGCTTAATCTTATTCATCTCCCTTTTCAATTCATCCATCCCAGATCTCCTGTGCTTTATGGTAGGAGATGGGCTTGAACTACTGTGTGCTTCCTTACCGAAATGCTTTGGGAAGTGACGATGATGTCTTCTACCACTCCTCGATATTCTTTTTCTCTCAGGGTTCCTAACACTTATTGATCTTCTTTTCCTCTCAGGGGTCCTGTGAATCTCTATCTTTCTTGAGTCACTCCCCTTCTCCAATTTCCTTTCTATTCTTTCCAGGCTCTTCAACATCTTTAAGTTGAATTCACCTTGCTGATCCCTAACCCTCGTGATCTTTTGGCTATCGGCTCGGTGAGCCTGGGCATCCTTCTACAATCCTTCAATGATTTTCATTATATGCCCTTCCTTATCTAATTCTCTTTCGTGCCCATTGGAATTCGATCCTTTGACTCCCAGGTTGACATTCCTTCCTACCCTTTCATCCTCTGTTTCAGAGGCAATCTGCACCTCTTCCAATTCCATACTTGCCGTCAGTTTTCAGCTGTCCTGACACTCATTGAACTCTACACACACAACGTATAGTCAACCGAAGTTTGTCAGGCCTTAAACCCTTAACAAAATCACAATATTCATAAACCAATGTGAGTGAGAAAACGTTTTGACTTCACAAATTTTTTTGAGCTCCGACAGCTCTGCAAATTTTGGGACTTCGGGACTTCTGGCTTCAGGGTTTTGGTCCATGAGGCTCTCACACTCGCTTTCGGGTTTCGGGTCTTCGGTACCCAGAAGTTCATGATGCAGTGACTCCCAACCCCTTGTCACTCCAACTCTTGAATTCTGAAATTTCAATTTATTTTACTCTTCGGGCCCGCAGTACAGCTGTCGCCCTTAACCACGATGGCGCATGGCACATTTAGGAGGTTCCACATCACCTTCAGTGATGTCATCGAGTCCCACCATTCTCGTCTGTCTTCTCGACTTGCTAGCACATGGGGCACATCTATGTGTCCACGTCCATTCCAATCGAAAATCTAACAAGTAGAATTTTCTTGAATCTACCACGCAGAGCCTTTCGGAATTTCAGGGTTTCTGGCATCGAGAGTTTGTGCATCTTCACCTCTAGAACTTCTATTTTCCGAAATCCTGAAATTACGATCTATTCTTCCACTTGATCCGACGGTCACTTACGATCTATGGTGTAGATTGTTTCGAGATTTTGGGTTTCGCTATTTCGCGACTTGCGAAAACAAGGGTTCTTTCCCTTGGTTTTTTTGGGTGTCGAAATGTCGACCGACAGCCACGTTTTCCCTGATGGATGGTCCCGACGAATTCAGGATTTCGTGTATCGCAATTTCCACGTTCCTATGCAACTCGAAAGGGTTTTCTTTTAAACCCCGCGTACGTTTTCCAGATCTGATGGTCATGAGGGTTCTCCTTCTTCCTGAATAGGTCCTACAGATCTAAAACTTCTGGTGTGGAGTCCTCTCTCCCTGTGGCCAGATGCCACCCTCGTTGTGGTTTCATAACACCGCTACACCTCCTGAGCTTGGTAACATGGTCAAGTAACTCCTTGACACTCAGGAGCATTCAAAGGTCCAAAATTGGTCCTCCAGACACAATTTCTCCTCAAACCCTTGGTCCAAAGACCACTCAACTGGCCCATCTAGGCTCAGTGTCGAAACCTTGGCTCTGATACCATTTTGTAATGCCTCCATTCCGAGCCAGGTAGGCACTACTTCATGTAACAACAATCTCATACTTAATTCTATATATAAGACATGCATTTAAGCAAATGAAACACATTTAAACTCAGAGTAAATATAAGAATTACTGCTATTATAAATAATCAATGGCTTTAACATTAATTTGTATGCATAGCAGAATACATGATAAATATAAATACACAGACATGTAGAAACGTAATTAAAACATCATATAGTACTTATCTTTGAAATGGTGGTAATTCCACCAACCACATCCAGGCCTTCCACGAACCTCCCAGCCTTAGACCATGCTACTCATCAATCTCAGTAGTTGGTCACCCCCAAGCTGGGACTAAGATCCACCCCAAGGCAAGGAATCCTAGGCTAGGCTGAGGTTACAGGGAAAAACAACACAAAATGACTGGAAGGATTCTTCCCAGGATGCCATCTTACGCCCACTACTCCCTGACTCTCATTCCCCACATGCTTGCTCTACCCCAGGAGTATACACCTTCTCTGTCACCTAGACAGTCCTTCGCTACTAACCTCCCTTGCCTTGGGTTTCAGTAATAGGCTAGATCAGGAAGTCTCAGAGCCCGAAGCTGGTGCTGGACACTCTCTGGAAGAAACCACTTCCCAACAAACTCTCTCACCTGGAAAGAGTTTCTCACAGGCCTGACAACCTGCCTCTTCCAACAAAAATCACCTCCCTCACCTGGAGAGAGGTTACACACAGGCTCAACATGAACTTACACTGGCCAGTAAGCCATGTGCAGTCCAGCACTGCATGGCCACAACAACCAACTGGTAAAAGAAACACGGCTTCCCAAACAGGCTCAGCAATCACGAAATAGACTCACAGTTTTAGTTTCGGGATTGCACAAGGTGTATAGAGATCCCACACACAGGCTCAAAATATTCAGATAGAGTTGTACCGGCTATCTCAGAAATCAACATAGGCTTTTCGTCTTTCAGGGATGCACTAGGGTATTCTTGTAGAGGTCAGATCGTTCACGTTCAGATGATCGGGTAGACTGGAGGCGGAACCCCTCATCACGGCTCAACTCAGCAGTTTTGTCTTCATGTGCTTGGGTTGACACTTGTCACCCATGAAACTGCATGCATTCCATCAACATGCATTCCTCCCCATTTGGAAATCACTTTTCATTCCAAAAGAACTTAGGATAAAACATATATTTCACATGGTCTTTTTGGAATAATATTAAAATATTATTCCCAAAGACTTAAGCCCCTAAGCTCAACACTTAGCCCCTTTTCCCACCTTCCAGCCCCTAATCCCTTGCCCACTATGTGGAATCTTAGTCCCCCATCACTAATTCATCTTGGTCAGTCTGCACGTGGTGGTGTTTATATTTTTATTAATAATGTGCATAGATACATGTACAAAATTAGGTTCTTGGCCTTCAACACTTAGGCTTTCTGGCCTAATAATCACATAAGCCCACCAACTTATATTAACTTGGCTCACCAGCCTATAAAAAATAATTACAATTCATTTCATAAACATGATTTACAATAGGGCTCGACCTTGGGGACATTACAAAAATGACAAGCATGAAAATACCAACATCTTCAATACATACTTTGAATAAATCTAGAATAAGGTGGTAAAGACTTGGAGGATCTCACTGGAGGTGGTGGATGAGCACAAACTGATAGCCAACTTTAATTCATCATGACATAATATGTGGATTCAGGTGAAAAGGGATCCAACAAAGGAGTGGTTGCAGATGAGATACTTCATCACAATAGAAGAAGTCCAGTGGGTGGTGAAGGACTGGAAATAAGAATGGAAGATTCCAGTTGAGAAATTAAAGGACAAGAAACCAACAAAGGACAAGCAACAAGAAAAAGACAAACAATCAACAAAAGTAGGCTCTTCATGAATGAAAAGTACCCTAGTAGCAAACACAAGAGCAACAACAGGGCGGACAAAGCCAATAGGAGGGAGCACAACAACAAAGAAGAAGACAATCCCCAAGCTGGTCACACAACAAAAGGACTGCACATATACTATTAATGGCACGAAACAGAAGAAAGATAGCATCCTTGCATAGGAGGGACATGCAAGAGGGGACATACCAGACCCAACACAACCAAGGCCACTGAAGAGAATGGTTGTACATATAGGTGGATCATGCAAGAAAGTGAAAGCACATAAGGAAGTCCCATAATACACCATAACCAAGGATGATGTAGAATTAGTCACGGAGAGAGTACAAGACCGCGTCGTAGAAGAATATGAGGAGGCAGAAAAACAAATAGAAAGGATAATTAAAGAACTGACAGAGGTCAAGAAGGTAATAAAATAGATTTGATCTACTAAGGCACAAATTGAAGGCACAACACAACAAAAAAAAATCAAGAATGAGGAGGCAATAGTACAGATTACAACATTGGCCACTAAGAATTTTAACCTGACTAAAGACATGTTGCGAATAGACGGGGACTTGCTGCAAACACAACTCAAGGATGTTGAATAGATAGAGTTGTTATTGGAGAGGATACCAACAAAATAATTATATAAGTTTCATACGAGTGTAGCAAAAGAGATTCAATCCAGGGCAAGGATGAATTCCACAGACCTAGAGATAACCAAGGAAACTAAGGAAGTGTTGGAGACAGTTCTCACAAAGGTGTGACTAGTGTTGGAGAAATTTCTATTTTTGGCACACTAGTTCAGTGGGAGTTAACTGACTATTTCTATTTTGGAATTTCTAATTTTAGACCATCACTATTATGCATGCATTCCTAAGATAGGATGTCATTACCTATATGAGTGAATATCACTCACTCATTGAATAGATCATAATATACAATGATTCTCATTCTTCATATTGTATCTCTCTTCCTTTTATTGATAATATTTGTTTTTGTATGATTTAGGTAGGTCTCTTGTGCAGGTTTCCATGAAACACTAACATGGTATCAGATCCGAGCTTCTTGGAGAAACCCAAACAAGCCAGAGAAGAGCGAAAGACGATTTCATTATTGAGTAAACCTAGTTTCCGCCATCGTCACATCCTATACACAACTAGGGTGCGATATCATCGCATTGTACTCTTCACCATGGTGAGATGATTCATTTTTTCACAATCTTATCACTTTATCCTTCTCTAGGGTGAGACGATTCAACATCATCGCACTGTACTCTTCTTTAGGGTGCAACGATTCAGCTGCCCTCTAGAAAATTGTTTTTTTGCAGTAAAACATCCATATCTCGAAATCCACGATCTGGTTCGGGCTGAAATTTGGATCATAGACGTATAACATAGGGATGCTCATGCTCAGCAAAAATCTCCAAAACCCACATCATATTTTAGGAGATGTATTTGTTTTATCATTTCTATATCTTCCATAGAACCATCTGTCATATCTTGGAATCCACAATCTGTGTTTTTAGGATCTTTTCAGAATCAATAGTAGGGATGTAGACAATGCAACTTCTTCAATCAAGTCTGGTGATAATACTCACACTGTACAATTATTTTGAATGGAATCCAAAGACCGCATTCCAACTCAAAAGAAAAGGACTGTATAATTTGATGATGGCGACAGGAACAAAACCTACATCAGCGCTTGAGAAGACCAGATGGGAACACTGTAAGGATGAGGCCTTAGGAATACTTCTTGAGTTAATATCCACTGATTTATGGTTTCATGTTTCCACATGCAAGACTCTAAACGATATCTAGACCACCTTGGAAGGACTCTTTGGAAAGAAGGATGAGATGCGAGGTCATATGCTTGAGGTAGAGTTGAATACCTTAGACCCTAAAAGTTTTGATAATATATAAGATTTATTTACTAAATTTAAATATTTGATATTGAGCTTGGGTGAATGTGGTATTGAGAAGTCTACACAAGAGAAACAACTTATTCTAACAATCTTGGCCAATCTAGGACTAGAATAGACTGTATATGTCTCCAATTTTCATTGTAGCAGATGTCTTTTTGGAACAAATTGGAAAATTTCTATGATGGCTCAGTTCATTGAGTCTCCCACACAAAAGCAAAAAAAACTCATATAGATGGGCCTCATGAAATATGCCAAAGCACATGCACTCACTATGCATGATGGAAAAGGATCATTCAAATAGAATGGGAAGGAGAAACAAAATGAGAAGGAGGGATACTACAAACCCTTTAACGATTCTTCAAGTTCCAAAGACTCTTTAGATTCTAAGAAGAAGAAGAAGGGTCACTTACTACAATAAACTAAATCATGAAGAATCCACATGCATGAAAAAAAAAATCGATCTTATGGCACATGCACTTCAACATAACAACCTTGGAAACTTCATTCCAGAGGGAGTCATGAAGCAGAAGGAAGAATATCATGCTCCTAAGAAAGGTAATCATCATGCTCTTGCTGCAATTAATTTCTCATATGATTCATGGATTATATATTATGGTGCATCCCATCATATGGTAGTGAAAGAGGAAGATTTCTCTTCTTTGATTCCATTCTCAAGATCCCCTATTCTCATGGGGGATGATACTCCAGTAGAAGTAACATGAGAAGGGAGAGTGGAACTCCACAATGGTAGTTTTGAGAATGTTTTACATGATCCAAATATTTCTATGAATCTACTCTTAGTTTATCAGATCACTCATAAAGGTAAAAAGGTTGAATTTACATTAGATTCAATTTCAATAATTGACATGCATCACAATTCCACCATTACAATTGGTGAGGTGGATCACAAGTCAAGGTTGTATAAATTCACTAAGTTTTATGATGATGACTCCTCTTTTCTACTTACACATAAGGAGATTACTTTTCATGCACCTCCAGTGCAACATTCATATACTCTTGTGCTTCCATCAATTTCAAACATTAGAGATGATTCCATACACTCATATTATGTACATGGAAATAAGAAGTTAGTAAAACCAGATAAGAAGCCATCATTGAAGCTTCAGAAGATTCCCAAGAAGGCACAGTTCACACTTAAGGCAGCATGTATCCTTAGGGAATCCATTGGATTTGAGGAGGACTTGATCTTAGCATGAAGAGCCTTCTCATGTACTTTTAGCTTCAGAACCTGTGATGACCATCCATTGTTATATGGTTCAATCTTCTGATCTACAACTCTACAGCGAGGATGTGGGAAATCCATTATGGAAAGAAACCATGTAAAAGGAGTATGAATCACTCCTAAAGAATTAGACTTGGCATATGGTTCCATTTCCACCAGAAAGGAATATTTTCAGGTGTAGATGGGTCCACAAGATCAAGAGATACAAGGCTAGATAGGTTGTCAAAGGACTTCATCAGATCCATCAAGAGTTCTACATATTCATGAAGAATTTCAGTGAGCATAAGTTTTAGACTTTGTGGGATCGTCTTGTAGTGAACAACACAGTTGCCTAGAAGCTTTCTTTTCTTGTTTTGATGCATTGTCTTTTGAGGGGGGGTTTTGTTCCCACGTGGTTTTCCCTCTTTCCTCACTTTTATTAAATGTTCATTAGTTTCATTTTACATGATTACCTAATATGTCCTAGTTGTCAGAACTCATTTTCTACTCCATAGTGATGTTCAGGGGGGTGTTGGAGAAATTTCTATTTTCGACACACTAGTTCAGTGGGAGTTAACTGACTAGTTCTATTTTAGACTTTCTAATTTTAGACCATCACTATTATACATGCATTCCTAAGATAGGATTCCATTGCCTATATAATTTAATATCACTCACACATTGAATAGATCATAATGTACATTGATTCTCATTCTTCATATTGTATCTCTCTTCCTTTTCTTGATAATATTTTTTTGTGTATGCTTTAGCTAGGTCTCCTATGTAGGTTTCCATGAAACACTGACAACTAGAACACGAAGAAGACAAATGTCTCACAGACAGATTGGAGGAAAGACTTGAAGAAGTCTTCTAGACAATTCCAGAGAGCGCATTAGCAAGGAAAATAAACACAGAAGAGAAGCTACAGACAATAGTGCAAGCAATGGATGAGTACAAGCAGGACATAAGAGAATTAGTACAAAAAATAACACCCACTACCCCACCAGAATTCAGAAAAAAAAGGAGAAAAAAAGGAAACCAAACAAGAAAATCTTCTTGTACTAGAAGTTAAGGAGATAACAAAACTCTATGAAAATACCACAAATTTATGGACAAGTCTAGCATAAGAAGAGAGGATCTAGCAGCTGGAGCAAAGAGAAGAAAAGTTGAACCTTGCAGTTTAGGACTTAAAGCAGAGGCATAAGAAAATGGCCATATCCCTGAGATTGAGGGCTGCACAGGAGCTGAAAAACCTGCAGGAAGAGGTAAAGGCCACATAAGAGGAGAAACAAACACGACATGATCAGTTGGATTCCCTACAAGAAAAACCATAACAAATGATAACAACACTGGAAATAGAGAAAGCCAACATAGAACAAGCGCATTCAGAGAGAATACAAGTGATGAAGGAGCATGTCACAATGCAGGTCGTGGAGACCTTGATAGAGAAAAGTGCGCAGGACAAGAAACAAGTGGATACACTAGCGAAATAGTTCCAGGAGTTGGATAAATTGGTGTCGAAGGAACACACAGTTATAGAAAGTTTTTCCACACCCCATGCAACTTGATCAGAAGGCCTTTCCATTTCCCTATGTAGAATTGAAGTCCCATTTTTCACTTCTCAGAGCCAAAAAATAATATTTATCCACATATACATGCCCTACAAGTTATACAACATGCGTATACGCAGGTTGGACCACTACATCCTGGGTACGTCGCGTTCGATGCTCAAAATTAAAAATTTTGTCGGGTTTCCATTTCACGTCATGAGAACCATGATCCTTGACCTCCATATACTGGAACATTTTTTACTTGGCCCTTCAGTTCCATTTGAAGGCTATAAATTGTGCCATATCCAAACCATCGAGGAGGAGAGAATTCAACTTTTGAGAGCAAAGATACTTTGGAGAAATTTTCACTTCACATTGAGTCTGCATCCCTTTGTCCTTTAAAGTCTAAACACATTATTCAACCCCGAAGCTCTTCCCTCTTTGACAGAGAACCTCATTGTCTCTATTATATGATATTGTATTTGGTGGAGGCCCAGCTGGAAGGGACTTAGTTTATTGGTTTCGAGACATGTCGACATGGAAGTTTTTCACTTATACACTTCTGTTGATCATTTTTTTTAATAGAAATACTATTTTCTCATCCAATTGATATCTTGCAAATATTTGAATTATTATTCCATGGGCGTATTTGTTATGAATGTTAATGGACTATTCTATTGTATGTGATAAAATTATAAATTATCACCATATGGTTGCATATCTTGGTTGTGGAGGACAATTTGCAGGTATTAAGATTTGAGTCACGTGCTCAACAATGGTCTTCATTGAACATCCAAACGAGGTAGGATCTTTATCTTGTCTTGTTAGCATTCTCATTTACATAGCATACTTGGGATTGGAGTTGATTTATGTAGTCATTCCATCTATTGTGGTTTACCCCATGCCATAGACTTATTTTCCTTGTAACATAATTGGTGACCATACTGGAGATTGAATCTTCTAATTTGGGGCTTGGAGTGTTTTTCTCCTTCGATTTATCTCTATTAGCTCGAGTTTACTTGTCGCTTGATTACTTGACAACCTATTTTTTCTTTGCATCTGAGTTTCTTAACTTAGCCCTTTCCCAAGAAGTATTTTAATACATATACATGGGCTTTCCATTGACAGACACATACATGCACTAGTTGTCCTTCTATAGGGTGCATACATACGCGGGTTTTCCTTAAACAGTAGCGTAGATCAACTTTTTAAGATTATTTGTTGAGTTTGGTGTTTTATGGGTGAGTTTGGATGGTTGTTGAGTCTTCTTGGGTCTCTTTCCTAACTGTTGAGTGCTTGCAGAGTGATAGGAAACCCTTTTATGGTTGAATTTTCGGATAGTTTTCTTTCTCATCATCTTTTTCATTGGTTGTCCTTCCGTGTTGGTCTGAGTGTTTGCTTGTTGGTATCCCTCTTGGCTTGTCTCTTTTTTCTTGCAGTAGGGTGTGTATATCAAGATTTTTTTCAGTCCTTGCATTTTCATTTATTTATATTGAAAATACCAAAATATACATTTTTCATTTTGCCATTTGCTTTTTTGGATTGTTAGTATTTATCTTGATACATATGGAAAGATTGAATCTTATTTAAATTGCAGAGTTGACTTGAAATTTTCATTTTCAAATCTTATCATCTTTTGAGAATTTAAGATTAGGACTTAGCACTTTGTTTATATTCATTTATTTGATATGCTCAGTCATAACATCATCAGTTTCACGACCACATCTTTTGAGTAAACAAAGCCATTGAAAGTGATGTTGATTGATTAAAATTGACTAGAAATGATTTTATTTTTCAGAGTATAGAAACAAGCATAGGATATAGGGCCTTGTGTAATTAGTGACATCAAGATGCTCCTCTCACACCAGAATTAAGCACGAGGTCACGGGAATATGGTTGCAGAGATAACCCTCTAATACCTTCTTAGTGTCAGATATATATCTCGGGATCTATTCGTATTTGGGGGTCTTTCTAGTACCTTTACCTCTGTGAGAGGTGGTGTTTCAATATCCAGGGCTTTGTTAGCCTGCCCATACTGTGGACTTGACTTACAACTGTTTTCCTGCACATTGGTTATATTATGGTGGCTTTATTTGCTTGAGATAGGTATCCACATAAGTTATTTGTAGGGGTTATTATACAGGTACCGTGAGTCAGATAAGGGTCAGACAACACACAACCTTTATGGAGGATTACCTCTCCAGGGGGATCTGACTGATTACACTGTTAAGCCCATGAGGGCCCTTATAATTGATTCGAATACCTCCAATATTTTGAATGGACTCTCAAGCCCCTCTTGGGTGAGGCATACCTACTCTAGTGAGGGAGGCCCCTTTTCACCTACTATATCCTGTTTATGTGCATTTGGCCTTTTTGTTTATTTTGGTGTGCTCTTTGATTGGTAGTTGGCCCTAGTATTTTGTTTCTATATCTCGAGTCTTGAGTCATCATGGAGCTAGAACATCTTCCTCGCATGTCTCTTCGTTTGTTGAAATTACCACTGTATCTTGAGTCTTTTCCTTCTAAAAGGAGTAAATTTATCAAACGTGGTACACACACCTCCACCTACCAGATTTTTGATCATACAAGCATGAGTACTGAGTCAAGTCAGAAATATATTGGGAGTCCTTCGACTCCCATACCTTTCATAGTTAATGGAACTCCTTCGACACATTGAACCACTACAGTTGTAGTGCCAGAGGTTCCCGTCATCACTCCTATCTGGCCTGTGGTTGCTACTCAACCCATAGTAATGAACCATTTTGGGTCTCTTTTTGGTACACCTAGATATAATGCTCAGTCCTTTCCTTCGATCTTTAACCCTTTCTCTTTTGGTATGTCGAATATGACATCAAAACTTTCATCTTCCATTCCAGTGAATAATACAAATCCTAGTATTGGACCTGGGGGCATGGATCCTCCACATATTCCACTCTTGTTTGGTGGAGCTCATATTCCCTAAATGACTCCTATGGCTGGAAGCCAACCCCCTTTTCCTCCTGGTTCTAATCCTAGTCTTAATTCTCATGGATGGAGTAATCAACTGGGCAAACAAGATACTGCCTATATTCCATCCTTCCCACCTTCCTCCTCCACACCGATTCTGACCAAAATGTTTGGTATGATAAATCCACCTCTATCCTCCAGATTTCCACTTAGGGGGTGTCAATTTTATACTATGGGCAACCCCCATCCTGGAGCTCCTCTAGGTGGGGGCAATGTTTATAACCTTCATTATAACATTCCTACATGTATGGTGCCTGTTAGTGTCCTATAAATAGTTTTTTAGGATGTGAATAAAAAATGTATGATAGGGTAAAGTCATGCTTTGGTCTCATAAATACCATGGCATGATTTCTCTTAGGTTATGAGTCGATGGGTTTGTGATTGATAAATGTGTTTGAGTAAGGTCATAAAATAAAGTTGATCCATGAAACATATGGTCTTGGTGCCAAAGGTATGGGTTTTAATATCAATAAAGAGTCATAATGAAATATCATGAGGTCAATTCAAGTCAATTATAGTCAGTCTTGTCATGGTTCTAAAGATTTCATAAGTTCAAATCTGTTGGAGGAATGTGGCATCATTAAGAAAATTATAGCGGTGCACAAGTTGTTGCGAAACTTCCTAATGTTGTGAAAATTGAGTATTAAGAGGATGTTGTTGTTCATTTTTTTCACAGAGGATGCTACTCTCATTTTTTTTCACACTGTGCAGAGGATTTTGTTGTGCATAGGCTGCAGGGTACGCTGCGCAAATGACTGGTTTAATGGTCAACTTCAAGATCAATTTATGACCAACTCAAGAGGAATTTTAAAAATACCATAGATTTTTTTGTCAAGGATAAAACAAATAATAAAAACCTCTCTCATATTTTCAACAAGTGTCATATTTTGGGAGATTCGAATGAATATTTACAACCCAGTTTTTCATATTTTGTTTTTGTCATCATCTTTGAACGCATATCTAGAGAAGCGAGAGAGGAATTTTAGAAACCTAAGAGACGTGTTTCTCAAGAACGGGTTCATATATAAAAACCTCTCTCGGTTTTGAAAATTATATTTTTATTCGGTATATATGATGTCATATTTGAACCCTATTTTCCCAGTCTGCTATGCGATCTATCGTATTTTTGTTGTAGGTTACCGTTGCGCAGTAGACTTGCTGCACAACTATGACAAAGCTTCTAGAATGCATCCAGATTAGAAAGGAAGGGTAGGAAAGCATGGCATCTCATCTAAAATGAATGCCAAAGGTCAAATATCATCAGGATATGGTTTCAAAATTGAATTTATCTATTATTATCTTGTAATTAATGAGTCAACTTTGACTCCTCTTTTTTAGTAGTTAGTTCAGATTTTGTTGCCAAGATATTTGTAAATGTTTATTAAATTATAAAGGTTGTTAGAATTCAAATTTGGAAGCATAGGAAGATATTTTTGTATATATTTCATGAAGCTATCAGAGCTAAGGGGGGAAATTGTGTAAGGAAGAGACTATTGAATACGTTTTTGTAATTTCTCTTTGATATTAATGAAATTACTGGATCAGAAGTCCCTGAGAGTTGACTCCAGAGATACATGTGATTTTGCTACTTTATGCATGTGATCTTACATTTTTTTACTTTTAGTCTAAATGCATCTATGCTATATGATCTCTTCTTTGTGTTAAATTGAATTGTATGTATTGGAATTCATCTGTAGTTGATGCTCTATTGCATGTAATTTCATTTGTCCTTCTACCATAATCACCTTGGGATTCATCCTTGTTAGATTCCCTAAGGGGATATTTGTTTTCTCTGTAATATTATATCTACAACAACATCTAATTGGTGTAAAGGAGTGCTCTCTATCTTGCCTCTGATAAGTCACTTTTAAATTTACCAAGTATCTAGTAAACCTTCATTGATTTATGAATTCTCTGTGACTCCATTACCCAATGAACTTTCTTTCCACATTGCCACCAACACTATAAACCCAAATTTATCTTAGAGATCTATTCGTTGAGTTAAACCAAACCAATCCTTTCAGTGGTTGATTTGAAGAGAGAGAGATCCCTCTCTGGTTGGAAGGGCTAGCTTCCAGTGCCAAGTTGGTTTGAGGTTACTCCTATACCTATTTCCTCCTCAGCCAAGGAAATTATAGAGAGATAAAAGTTCCCACACAACCTCTTATGAATTAGTTTGGAGGAGGATATCACCCTGGTGAATACCAGAACCCTGGCTGGGCTGCAATCCCTCAACATCAGTCTTTCCCAGGAGGATTGGCTCAAATGTCGTAACCCCGGCTCCCTTTTCTGGCCACACTTAATTTTTCATACTTTTCAAGATTAATGAATGACCTAGTGCATCATGATTTGTCATGGCCCCCCATCCCCACCAAGCTTCCTTAAGACATTCTGAAATTCAAGGGAAAGACTGGTGAGGATCCAGTTGATCACGTTACTACTTTTCATCTTTGGTGCTCATCCAATTCTCTTAATGATGATTCTATTCATTTGAGATTGTTTCAATTCACCCTCATGGGGTTTGCATAGAAATGGTACATTGTGTTACCAAGGGGAATGTACCAAAATTTTAATTAGATGGTTTTGGTCTTTCTCAACCACTTCTAGTTGTTGGTTCATTAGCTGTCGGCATAGAATTTATGTCGTCCCTTCACCAAGTCAAATCCACACATATCTCAAACCATATCTAAGAGTGGCATAGACGTAAGAGGTTGATCAAAGCCTACATTTCTCTAGAATTCCTGTTGGAATGGTTTCTTAAGTATTTATTTCCTTATAATTCAAATGATGTTTCTACATCTAGGGTAACATTTGAAGAGGAAGCTATTTTCAAATCCCAGCAATTGGACCTCATATATGCTCAATCTGGGATGTTAAACGAAATTCTTCCTAACGCATCGAAGTCAAATTATGACCCTAGAAAAAATCCCGGGCCTCATGTCGATGGAATCATAGGATCTGCAAATGCTAATTCTATGAAATTGGTGATGAACTAGTTGAAGGATTTGTCTCTAAGACATTCTGTAGTGGGACAAGCTTCATCTTCGTCCTCCACTCCCACTCAGTTGGTGGATGTGCATTTTTTATAGTCATCGACCAACCTGAATGGTAACCAACAACCAAGAGGAAATAGAAGGAAAGGACGTGGTAATAATCATAAGATGATCTAGATGGATTTTGGTGGCCTCCCACCTATTCCAACTAGTTTATTTTGGTAGTTTTCCACTTTGGCAGTTTTTTCCTAGTTTTTGGGTCCCCGACTTCTGGGGCTATTTTGAGGCACTAAACAACATTTTTAGGGCTCACCACAATAAAACTAAGAACTAGCTTAGAGTCTAATAGATACATGTGTATTCCTCAGATAAACCTTTCCAATGGGCTATCATGTGCCTCAAACGGAGATCGTATGCAAATGTTATGACCCCAGGAAGTTGATGTACTAACTTACCCCAACGGGGCCCACATGACTTTTGATGCTTCATCTCCTAGGATTATGTTTTTGGATGTCTAGGGTTTTGGCATTCATGTTTATTGTAAAAAGGCCTTCAAAGCCTCATTTTACTCATCTTCTTGCGAATGAGCATAGCCGTCACATCTCTTCTCAAAGATAAGCCACCACCCTTCCAACAAGCTTGTTTTCAACTGCATTTTATAGTTTCAACTTATTTCCTTATTGAATAGAACCAGGTTTATTGTATCTTTGTTATTTTGTGTTAAGCATATTTTAATAATAATCTGTATTCATTTCATTTTTCTCATAAAATCTAGATCATTAGTATCAGAGCGATCTTATCCTTATCATTCTTAATGCATGTCCCCGACGAGGTCAGGGTACAAAGAATTGAGTCCTAGCTTGTTTCTCTTGAGGGAAAAAGATCTCGCATGCCCAAGTGACCTCTCATGGTGGGAGAAACAAAATATGATAGGACATGATATCCTTTCAAAATGTTTCTCAAGGAATCCCTCATGCAACAAAGGAACGAGATGATAGATAGTTTTGCGCAAATTCTTTGATGACTACCAAAGGACGACACATCTTCCTTGATCAGAGGCAACACCCCCTTCAAGGTACAAATCAACTTTGCTATTCCTATATTTGAAGGTAATATACACCCATATGTTGTAGACAAATTGTTGAATCTACTCGAAGGGTATATTTCTATCCATAACTTTTCGAATAGAGAACATATTACTTTTGCGCTCCTCAGAGTCGTTCCCCATGTCAAAGATTGGTGGTAAAATTTCTGTGAACAAAAGGAAACAAAGGAACTCTCATTATTTAAAGTTGTGGTCACTTGGGAGTCCTTCAGGGATGCTATTAAGGAACAATACTACAGTTTCGGAAGTTATGATGACCTGTACACAAAATGGACCACACTGCGGCAGGAAAGAGACCAAGTAGTGGCAGAGTTCACAAATATCTTCCATACCTTGCACACAAAGCTAGGTATCAAATATTTGGAGAGACATCTGTTGCTCAAGTATTGCGATGGTATACATAGATACATCTAGGCCGAAATGGAGTTTCTGGACATCTCTTCCTTGGGCACGACCTATAGATATGTCATGAAAATTGAGCAAAAGCTTAAACAAAAGACGCGACAATTTAGATCTGGGAACCCCTCATAGGGAAAGAAAGGAAAGGGTGGCCCCAAACCACAGAACAATGGATAGAAAAAATATAAACAACATCAGTACAACTAGTCAAATCCATAATCAAAGAAGGACACCAAAAAGAAAAAGAAAGATACTGGGAAGTGGTGCAACTTCCATAAAATCCCTTGGAATAATACTGTTGATGTTCTCTCAAAGTAGTCATTGGTGGCTGAGGTGAAAGCCTCTGAATCATATGCAGGTTCCGACTCTAAGTCAGAACCAAAAAGGGGGTGATAGATCATTTATGCAGAATCTAGTTCCACTGTTGCTACCACCAAGTTCCATCCTGGTGAACCAGATGAGCGAGAGGAAGGCGAGTGATTTTTTCATTCACGGATGTGGGTGAAAGGCACCCCACTGCACTTCATTGTTGATAGAGGTAGAAAAAATAACCTCATCTTAGCAGAGGTCATCAAGAGGCTAGCCCTACCGACAACAATGCACCCACAACCCTACACCATTGGATGGCTCTGCCAAGGAAGTGATCACCACGTCAGCCAACAATGCCACCTATCGTATGGCATTAAAACCTTCAATAAAGAGGTATTGTGTGATGTTTCTCCTCTCTAAGTTTTTAATGTTCTTTTGGGACAGCCTTATTTATGGAAACGTGATGTTGTATATGAGTCTAGGCCTCGTAGTGTTATTATTAATTTGGATAGGAAATTGTATAGAATACCCGAGGCAATCCCACCTAGTTTTATTTTCTTGATCTCTGCTAAGAAGTGTTGGAAGGTCATCTCTCAGACTGGGAAGTTTGTATTATTTGTGATTCGCTCTCAGAGTGAGAGAAATATCGCACCCACATCCTTGGCCTCCACGACTGTCCTCTCCACACATCAGAATAAAGTGGATAAGGTCATGGAATAATAATTAGATATCTTCTCCTCACCTATCGGGGTATCTCTGCACTGTCATGTCAAGTATCCCATCAATCTGACCCCCAACACACCGCTACCCAATGGGTTAGTCTACCATCTCTCTCTATTAGAGAATGAGGATATCAAGTGATAGATCCAAGAAAATATCCACAAGGGGCACATCCATCCCTAACTCATCGCCTTGTGGGAGCCCAATCATGCTAGTGAAGAAGAAAGACGGGAACTTGTGACTCTGCATTGATTATCGGGCCCTAAATAAAATCATTGTCTGGAATCAGTACTCGATTCCCCAAATTGATGACTTTCTTGATCATCTCATGGGGTCCAAATACTTCAGTAAGATTGATCTAAAATCTGGCTACCACCAGGTCCCAATAGAATAGACAGATGTATGGAAGATCACCTTCAAGTCAAAAGAAGGTCTTTTTGAATGGTTGTTCAACCCTTTGGTTTGAAAAATGACATAGAAACTTTCATGAGGATGATGGATGATATCCTATGACCTTTCACCAATAATTTTGTAGTGGTGTAACCAGATGACATCCTCATCTACAACAATACTTGGGCAGAACACTTGCAGCAGATTCAATAGGTTTTTCACATCGTGCGACAACACAAGATATATGCCAACTTGGAAAAATGCTCCCTCACCATGGATAGGGTACATCATTGATCAGCATGGTGTGCATATGGATCTAGCCAAGATCTAGGTCATCCATGACTGGCTATCCCCAACCACACTCACTGAAATTCAAAGCTTCTTGGGCCTTGCCAATTTTTATCGTAGGTTTGTGTTGGGATTCTCCCATATTGCATGGGCCCTCATCCAAGTAACCAGGGGTGGTGGTAAGGAAAAATTTGTGTGGGGCCTATCCCAACAACAAGTGTTCGATGATTTGAAGCAGCTCTTGTGCTCATCCCCGGTACTTTCATTACCAGATCTATAACATCCTTTTGAGATCGAGACAGATGCTTCAGGCTATGTTGTGGGATTTGTTCTCACTCAGCACGACCACCCTATGGCCTATCATAGTGAGATGCTATCAGATGCTTTCTTTAATTACCCTACTTACAACAAATAAATTTACTCCATTGTGAAATCCTACTGCCAGTGGAGACATTACATTCTTGGGAAGGATACAATCATCCACATTGATCATAAGCCACTACAGTTCATGTAGACATAAGGAAAATTATAGAATGACTACCATCAGAAGTGGTCCACATACTTCCAACAGTTCCACCTCAACATCAAGTATAAAACAGGCAGTACCGATTGAGGGACTGACTTCCTTAGCTGAATTTCAGTCACGACACTCACCATGGTGCTATAATATTACAACCACAAGACCTCGGGATGGCCCCAACATTATGAGACAAACCCTATCTTCACCACCACCTACCAAATATTTGGCACAAAATCAGTTGTTGCTAATTTCCATCTTCAGGAAGGGTTGTTGTTCCATCTAGGAAATCTTTGCATTCCATCAAGTGAGCGAGCGAAGTTAATTTGGGAAGCCCACTAAAGTCGGGTGGCATGACACTTCGGTGTTGAAAAGATAGTGGAAGTGGTGCAGAAACATTTATACTGGCCGAAACTCTGACAGGATGTCAGCAAGTATATCAAGTCCTTCATTTCCTTTGCTATTTCCAAACTTACCACTAATTAATAGGTCCTGTACACCCCTCTACCTACTCCTGACAGGCCATGGAAATCCATCTCAATGGACTACATGTCGGGCCTTCCATCCACCAAGAGGGGAAATGACAACAGAGGCCATTGCCAAGCTCTTCCTTGAATGAGTATGGGTACATTTTGGAATCCCATAAACCATTGTCTCTGATCAAGAAAGTCGTTTCCTCAGCACATTTTGTTTGAGCCTCTGGTCACTGCTAGACACCAAGCTCACCAAATCCACTGCCTTCCACCCCCAAACAGATGGTCAAACTGAGGTCGTCGATCAGATGATCGTGCATATCCTATGCATTTACAATTCCAAGAACTCACGCACATGGGATGATAGTATTCCCTATGTTAAGCATAGCTACTACTGATCCCTACATAGCTCAACCAGCCACATCCCCTTTTAGGTGGGGTTGGGATTCCAACCATTGTGTACCATGGATGTTGCACTACCCCTTTTGGCCACCTTAGCCCCTGTTCCAACTGAAGCTAACAAATCCACCCAATTCATTGAGTGGATCCAGCACATCCACCAATAGGTTCAATATATTTTACAGAAGTCCAATGCCAAGTACAAGCAGTGCCATGATCAACACCGGGTGCCAGATAAGTTTTAGGTGGGAGACAAAGTTTGGTTGCACTTGCAGAAAGAATGACTTACAGGACCCCATCGAAAGCTTCTCCCACTCCATTATGGACCTTACACCATCACCAAGGTTATGGGTGACAATTATTTTGAGCTCAACATTCCCCCTTTCCTTGGCCTGCACCCAGTATTCAACATGGCTCTCCTTCGGCCATATTTCCCACCATTTTTGGACACCTTAGAGATAACAGAACAGTTGAAACCAACAGAGATCAACCATGAATGCATGAAAAAGGAATCCAGTGATCATATTGTGGACACAAAGGTCAATGTAACTTGACAACAAAGGATCCAACTTTATCAAGTTGTCAAAGCAAGGAAGCTCCTACACCAAGGAAAGTGGCTTACCCAGGGCAAAATTCAGAAGAAATTTACTCATTTGATGTGGGAAATCAATGCAATGGAGACAATTTATTCCTAAGGTGGTAGAATTGATCTATATGGATCTCGGTGGCCTCCCACCTATTCCAACTGGTTCATTTTTGCAGTGTTCCAGTTTGGTAGTTTTTTTGTAGTTTTCGCGTTCTCGACTTCCGGGGCAGTTTTGAGGCACTAAACAACGTTTTTAGGGCTCGTCATGATCAAATTGAAGGATGAATCAAAGTATGAAGACACCATGTGTATTCCTCATATAGAACTTTCCAACGAGATATTGTGCACCTAAAATGAAGATCGTATGCAAAAGTTACGACCTTGGGAAGTTGATGTACTAACATACCCCAACGAGGCCCACATGACTTTTGGCGCTTCATCTCCTAGGGTTAGGTTTTTGGATGTCTAGGGTTTTGGAATTCATATTTATTGTAAAAATCCCTTCAAAGCCTATTTGTACTCATCTTCTTGCGAATGAGCACAACCGTCACATCTCTTTTTAGAGATAAGCCGCCACCCTTCCAACAAGCTTGTTTTTCGTTGCATTTTACAGTTTCAGCTTATTTCCTTTTGAATAGAAACCAATTTTACTGTATATATGTTATTTTGTGTTAAGCATATTTTAATAATAATCTATATTCATTTCATTCTACTCATAAAATATGGATCATAAGGGTGGGAGGAATAATAATAATAATAAACCCAAGGACAACGCTAACAATGATAGATCGAATAACAATGCTGGTAAGGGAAAGAAAGAAAAGTGGAAGGTGAAGTTTCCTTGTACAATTTGTACAGATGATCACCTTAACCACTTATTCTAGAAACTTGAGGAAGAGGTGAGGCTCTTATCTCAACCATCTGTTGTGCTTACCAATTCATTTATGCATAATCAACACATGGCCTCGAACTCTTCTAACGCCGAAAATGCGTCGAGTGGGAATCAAAACCCCCCGTCGCGTGAAGGTGACCATCTATGTGTAAATATGNATGGTCAAGTATCATATTAATGTATCCACTCGATCTCATGATTACAATTCTTCACAGAATGTTCAGGCCTAGAGTCTCCCTCTCCTCTGGAAACGCCTTTGCAGATCGAAAAGATAGAGCCTTCGCTTTGTATCCTAAAAGGAGTACTAAAATGCTCTGCCCACAACCCTAATGCTAGAGCTACCCTGAACTATTCAGTTGTCGAAGATATGGGTCAAGCCCCTTGTGAGGTGTCAGCTTTGGAGGTTCTCTAGATGTTTCCTTCACAGAGGAATGCCTTGTTATATGCTTTAGGAGCTCTAGACTAGTGTGGCTCTAAGGTTATCAAGTTTGACGTCATGGATGTTAAGCCTCGGTTGCCTTACCACATGGCCTTTCAATTCCATGTGGATTACTCGAAGTATACCATCAAACACACTGTTATTGATTAAGGTGTTGCAACCTGCGTGATGTCCCTAACACGTTGGAAAGCCAGGGCTCGCCAACCCTCTCTCAATATCTAACTATGTTGACTTCATTTGATGGTCATTCTTTCTATCCCCACGATATTCTTTTCACCTTTCTACTCCATGTAGGTGGAAGGACAATGGAATTGGATGTTGAGGTGGTTGATGCACCCCTTGAATAAAATTTATTGCTAGGGTGTAATTAGACTTATGCCATTACCGCACTCGTATCATCTATTTTATGCACTTTATGTTTTCCTCATGAAGGGAAAATCGTGATGATTGATCAGTTATCCTTTGCACATGATAGTCCTAATGCATTAGTTGGACCTTCGATCCCAGTGATCGACAATTCTTGGCCAAAAACCGAGGAAATTGGTGTCAGAATTTATTCCTCCTCTCTCATGGGTACCTTTGATTTTGTGGCACCAATTCATCACATTTATGCCATGTCCAGCAGGTCTTCTTCGTCAGTAAGGTTCATTCCTTTCTGTACTTCGTATTTCAATGATCCTTGGACCCTACATTCCCTGACCATGTCTTGTGAAGGTGAGTCACCTATTGACATGGAAATGCCACTGTCAATGAAAGAGATAGTGTATTAGGTTGTTCTTGACTCTACTGCTGACCTGGATTCTATCTCTTCACAGAAGGACGAGGAGGATCCTGTTCTCGAGCCCGTATGGGCCACCTCATTGTCTTTCTCACATATTTCCTCAACGATAATTTCCCTTCGGATGAAGCCATATTAAAGGCCGTGAATGGTCCTGATAGGCCATGGAATGATATGCATCATCACTCTTACTTCCTCCTAGAGCTTGTTAGGATCGAACAAGACGATTTTAGAGATACCTTGAGTGATATGGTCAGTCATGCCATAGTTCCACTAGATATGCATGGAATTTATGCCTAAATAAGAATGGTGAATATTTCTCCTACCATCACAATCGACATCTCTTGAATTCCTGACAAAATTGAAAATGTATATATCAGTGCAGATTGTTCACCTGAAGAAATTCAAATATACATCGATCTCTTCAAATAATTTTGCGATGTATTCTCTTGTTCATATGACGAGATGCCAGAATCGACCCTCGCATTTTTGAACATGAAATAAAGACTTATCTGGATACTAGACCTATTCAAAAATGTATTAGAGTTGTTAACCCTGGGAAGGCCCCTGCTATTAAGGCATAGGTGGAGAAACTACTTAATGTTGGTTTCATCTAACCAATTCCTTTGACCGAATGGGTGTCCAATCACGTTCCTGTGAATAAGAAACAAGGAACCATCCATTTATGTATGGATTTTTGAGACCTGAAAAAGGCTTGTCCTAAAGAAAACTTCCCGACACCTTTCATTGATCAGATTCTTGATGAGTGTGTGGGAAGCGAGGTTTTTTATTTTATGGACGGATTTTCAAGATACAATCAAGTTCAAATCAAACCCGAGGATCAACATAAGACAAAATTTATTTGTCCTTGGGGTACTTTTTCATACTGGAAAATACCTTTCGTCCTTAAAAACTTTGGAGCAACCTTCCAATGTGCCATGACCTTTTCTTTTCAAGATCTCAAACACATTATCAAATATTACCTCGATGATCTCGTTGTTCACTCTCACAAGAGAATAGATCACTCTAGTCACCTTAGACTAGTATTTGAGAGATGTTGTTATTATCACATCCATTTAAACCCTCCGAAGTGCATCTTCTATGTTAGGTATGGAAGTATCTCAGGGTTCTTAGTCTCTGAGAATGGGATCATGGTGGATCCTATGAAGGTTGAGGAAATACTTCCATTTCCTCCCCTATGCAAAATTTATCAACTTCAGGGTTTACAGGGGAAGGATAACTTTTTGCGTCGGTTTATAGTAAACTATGCCAATATAACTAAGGGTTTCATCTGTCTTTTGAAGAAGGACACTCTGTTTATATGGGACAAGCGATCCCATAAATCATTCAATGCTCTTAAGAAATCTTTGGTATCGACGCCTCTGTTGAAGCCTCTAGACTACAACATAGATTATTTTATTTATATTTCCACGTTCGAAGGGACGATTGGTATGGTTCTGGTTCAGTAGGATGATGAAATCCATGAGCACATTTTCTATTATCTTAGTCAAAACTTAGTTGGTCCTGAACTTAATTACTATGATGTTGAGAAGATATCCTTGGTTGTCGTACATGTGGTTCAGATATTACATCATTATATATTTATTTTCAAAACAACCATAGTTGTTGATGTTAATATATTTCAATACGTCCTTACCCGACATATCATAGGGGGGAAATACAATAAATGGATTGTTATTTTGCAAGAATTTGACCTCGATTTGGCTTCAGTAAAATCTAAGAAATCGCTAGTTTTTTTTGACTTAATATCAGACTTCCCTCGAGTGGATGAGGAAATTATTCATAATGATTCATTCGCAGATGAACATATTTTCCTTATCTCGTCTTCAAACCCCTAGTATGGAGACATTTTGACCTATCTTCAAACCTTGAAGTTCTCTTAGCATCTGTCGAGAGACGATCAACGACGTATATGATATCAAGATAAAAAATACCTTATCATCGGTGACACTTTGTATCGTCGAGGCATAGATAATATCTTTTGTCATTGGTTGGCTCACGAGGAATATGAGTCATTTTTTAATGACTGTCAAAGTGGGGCTTATGGTGGTCATCTATCTGGGCTTGCGACAACCCAAAAAGTATTGTGAGCTCGTTATTTTTGGCCGTCACTTTTTAAATATTGTGTTGAAGAGGTCAAGAAGTGTCACCCTTTCTAGGTGTACACTCAAAAAATGTACTCACATCCAGCCCCTCTTCACCTAGTCATCACTGTCGGTCCCTTCACCAAGTGGGAGGTGGATTTTATGGACTGTAACCCAGCTTTGGTTGGGGGGCATCAACATATTATCGTGGCCACAGATTTCTTCACTAAATTGGAAGAGGGCATGACTACCAATAAGTCCAATGATAAGACAACATCATTCTTCATTTTTAACCAAAGTATAGCCCGGTTCAAAATCCCAAAGGAGATTGTCACTGATCATGGCAGTCACTTTTAGAATGAGATGATGAAGGAGTTAGCATCAAAACTAGGGTTTAAGCATATTCATTCTTCCCCTTATTATCCTCAGGAAAATGGATAAGTAGAAGCTGTGAACAAATCTCTCAAGACCATTTTGCAAAAAATTGTCAGCCAGATCAAATTTGATTGGCATCTAATACTTTACCCTGCACTTTGGGCATATCGAGCCTTGTTTAATACTTCCACCATTTTTTTGCCTTTTCAGTTAGTACATAGTGTGGATTCGATCCCTCTGATTGAATGTGAAATCCCTTCCCTTAGGCTGGTAGTTGATCTCCTACCTAACACTTCCAATCTTGAAGAATGCCTCGTACACCTAGAGCGCCTAGATGAGCAGCGTCGAGATGCCTCTATGGATATCGAACTGAATAAACGACATGTTAAGGTCTAGTATGATAGGTCTTTCTGTCCTTGAAAGTACACTGAGGGTGACTTGGTCCTCTTGTATGACCAATCCAAAGAACTGTTGGGGGTAGGTAAGTTCAACCCCATGTGACACGATCATTATATCGTACAATGTGTTTTAGAAAAAGGAGACTATGAATTGGAGGATTATGAAGGGAATATGTTGGTTGAGCCCAGAAATGGGATCTACTTGAAAATATATTACACTTAAGCCCTCAATATTGGGCGTGACTCTTTGTATACTGGTGTATCTTAGTGTATATATATCTTTTCCTTTGTGTCATTCGCTTGCTTATCAAGTTTTCCCTTGGTTGGAAGATTTCAACGAAGTCTTCAGTTTACCCAGGATTCACAGACGGTGCTAGTCGTCATACACGAAACTTGGCTTCCACCGCTTGGGTCATTTATTCACCCAAGGTTCAACTAGTGTCTTCAGGTGGAATTTGTCTAGGGCCATCAACAAATAATGTGGCTTAATATAGTGTCATTATATAGATTTTACGTGACACCATTTCACATTATGTTTGGTATTTAGAAGTTTTTCTAGACTCCCAGTTGGTAGTATGTTAGTTGAATGACAATTATCGTGTGCGAGACACTATGCTACTCTGACAATTTCTACGGGTATGACTTTTGGAATGACGCTTTGGTTTTATTACTTATAAGCACATACCTAGAATTTCTAATCATGTATCTGATACATATGATAATTATGTTCTAGACTGTCATTTGTCACATAACTAAAGTAAATAAAACACATTCATCAATGCACACATTGTACATATATAAGTAAAGAAGAAGGCCAATGTTTTTTATATTTCATCTCTCCAAAAATACGGTGTCATAGTACAAAATGGGGCTCACACCCTCAAAATACATATATGGTTGATAGATATAATGACCATGCTATCTAGACCTGTGGCACCGGATGCGTATCATGATAGAATACTATGGAGTTTGTGAGATGTTGAAGGAGCCGCACCCATGCATAGGGAACATCCACCACTTTCCACTGCATAGACTGTGACATATCCTCCACATGAACCATATGAATCATATGCATCAAACAAGATAGTTTCCCCTGCACATTTTGTACCACTCTCTCTACATCTCCTCCCACTGGCTCATCTCCCTGGTTCCTCCATCGATGTCATGGGAATCCATATGGTCGTCGCAGACCCACATCTACGTAACAAAGTAATTTTCAATACTTGATACCATCCAAAAATATTTGTGTTTTTTATTCTTTTTGAAAAACACAAAAAAATGAAATATATATAAAAATTGTTTCATACCTATATCATCGTAGGCAGATCTTGGTGGAAAAGGAATATCAGGATCTCCTTTGTAGTTGATCCTAGCATAAGGGTAGTCATTTATGGCTATCACCTGTAGATGCCACCAAAATAAGAACTCATCATTGTGGGGGTTGGCACCCTACCACCTCCTAACCACCTCATCACTTCATTCCACCCTGACATGGATGGATCGCATGGTCCATGTGGAATGATATCGACTCTAGGGCTCAAACCTAGAGCCCACTCAAAGAAAAAACTACACAATATAGATGCAAACCCGAAGTTCCTCTTCATCCGTTTTTTGTAGTCTTCCAGCTGGATATTTATGTTAGCCAATAGTGCGCTGCACCAATCATAAATCGTGGGTCGTAAACACTAAATTGCGTAAAATATGAGTGGCCTTAATGCCTGGTGCAACAAGACCGACCCTATGATCCGTGTAAGAATGAGAACTTTGATCTTCAAACTTCGGTTCTCGATATCTTTGATGGGGAGTTGACTCCCTACTTTTTCTGTGCCTGCAGCACAGTGGGTGGAAATGTAGTCCTCTATGTTCATACCACCCCCAACTCCCCAGGCTTTGAGATTCACCACCTCACCCCAAAAAGACAATATTCTGATGAAATAGATGTCATCTACTTCAATTCTCAATGGTTTCCCATTGATATTGAACACCTTTGTATCCAGATCCCAGAAGTTTACTATCATTTGGAGTAGTCTCACACTAGCAAATTTGGGTCATTTTGCAACGGCTATTTCGATGCTCTTGCGACGTTATGTCGTGGAATTTGCAATGAATTTGGACTCTCTGAAATTTCATTTTGTGTCATGTGGAAATTGCGACGAAATTGAATGAACATTGCAAGAGTGATTCCCCTAGGGAACTTATCACAATTGCGACAAAAAAGAAATATTGTCGCCAATACGACAATTTAGGCAAAAAATGTGAAACCAACATTTCGTCTCAATTGCGACGACCCATGCGATGAAAAATTTCATTGTTTACATAAAAAAACTGTCGCATCTATTTAAGTTGTCGTCGCAAGTGTGACGACAATTTTTTTTTGTTTACATAGAAAAACTGTCACAGCTATTTAAGTTGTTGTCGTACTCCTGACAACAACTTTTGTTGTTTATATTGCAAAATTGTCGCAACTATTTAAGTTGTCATCGCAAGTGCGACAACAACTTTTTGTTGTTTACATAGAAAAATTGTGACAGCTATTTAAGTTGTCGTCACACTTGCGACGACAAATTTTGTTGTTTATATTGCAAAACTGTCACAGCTATTTAAGTTGTCGTCGCAAGTGCGACGAACAATATTTATTTAAAAAGAAAATTAAAAATTTATTTGATTTAACATTACCATTTTAATATTAATATTAATACATGATGCAAATGAAGATCTTAATGATCTTATTAGAAGATTTTATCAAATAATTAAGGTGCAACAGACCAAAGAACAAGTGAATGAGAGATTCCAAGAATATCAAAATAAGATGAAAATTATATTTGATAGAAGAGTTAAAGAGATATTTTACTCTTTTACTCCATGAGATTTGGTTCCACATTAATGTTACCAAGGAAGAAGATGGTAAAGTCAAGGATATTAATGGAATAGGGCATCAAGGAAAAATTATGCGACACGAAATTATCAAATATTTAAGGAATCAAAGGAAAGGAAGCTATCAAAGAATGACACTGGAAAGAACTAAATATGGATGGATGAATAATCATATTGGATGAGAGAATAAATATAAGTAACTCGATTACTTGGTTTCATCACATGCAAAATATTTAGCCACAAAGCTTTTAGGATTGTTTTTTGAATGGGGGTACTTATGTTATGACCCAATGGGGGGTATATATGGGGTTGAATATATATGTAATTGGATCAAATACATATGTGAAACATTTGAACATATGATTTGGATATATGGATGTATTAGGGTTATTTGGAGGAATTTTTTCCTAACTATAAGGAAGTTGTGCTCCACACTCACATTTGGCGTACACTGTGTATATTGATTGAGTGTGTTATTTTGAGTATTTGGACAATAACTCTTACTTACCCCATGGATTTGACTTCTATATATATACTAAGGGAAATTGGTTTACATGGTGTAATCAACAAAAACTGAAATCAATTCTATAATTGTCAAGTTTCTTGTTAGTTCAAACAATATTTTTCTTGACAAGCATTTTCTTGTTAAAGTGTTTCCATCCTCTTTATTTGGTCATCTTGAAGGCATTGTGCATTTTTCTCTAAAATAAGGTTTCATTTTTAATAAATCTTATTCTAATTATAATATGAATGAACTTTCCTTAATAGCCAAGCTTGTATGGATATGATTTCATTCATTTTGGAGAGTGGTAGTTTATGTTCCTCATATTTCTTTATCCCTAAGACCAATATATGGCATGCCCATTATATTGTTTCCATGCTTTGACTACAATGCACACCAACCACCCAACTTAAACTCACATCAAACCAAGGTTGTGAGACTTGGGATTGACCAAAATTCAGCAAGTTTGGGATATGGAAAAACTTGGCAACTCGGAAAAAAATTAGTTCAAAACTCTTCAAATAGAAACAACACTCAGAATACAGAAAATTTTGTGCAGAAAAATTATTAATGACATTTCCATCCTTAAAATCTATAAAATGATAGGTTTTCCATCAATTCATCTCATCAAATATGATAACAAAAAATCTGGCACTTAAAATTAGCCTCAAAAACTTAAACATAAATCAAATAGCTTGCATGGGACTATGACATATTTGCAATGAATTCATTCTAGGTGGTGTTTCAGGTTGTTTGTGCCCCCCCTTTCATATTGTGGTTATAGTGTTTGCACTTGAGCTTCTTGTCATCATTTGATTCAAGTTTGAAGGCATGTTCTCATTCTTGATCAAACCACCTTTTGGAATTAGGAGCCATGGTTAGTCAATATTCAATACAAATAAGAGAAGAGTATATCACTGTAGGTTGATCCCTAAATTAAAAATGAAGATGAAATCTCTAAAATAAATTTTGTTGAAAATTAGAAGACTTTCTTCAAAATCGGAATGCAATTGAAATTGAAGATCTAACATGTATATATCTTGGCTCTCCACCTCCTATTTAGTCTCCAGCCCACAAATACAAGTGTTCTCAAGACTCCAAACTAACCCCAAACAAGAATAACACAACCTGCTGAAAAAAGTTGCAGTGTTCACAGTCCAACTAAAAACTCAAATCAATGAAGATAAAATGACCAAATGAGTGAAATGCGTCTTGTTTTTGGGTTATATGACCGTAGGGTTTCCTTTGATGTGTTCCTGCTCATATTTTTCCCTCTAAAAAACACATTTTGTCCTTTTATCCAATTCAATTCCATGTGGGATCCACCTTTTCTTAATGGGTGAGTTTTGTCAGGTTTCAACAAGTCTAACAAGTTCGAGTCAGGTTCAACAAGTCTTGGCAAGTTTCATTTATAGGAAAGTGTCACAACAAGTTTTCACTGGTTATTCATTTCAGTGTTGACCCAATAAACTCAAAAACCTTTTGCATGTCTTACAACATCGCTTCAAATCAAGGTTGTGAGACTCAGACTCAACAAAAACTCGACCATCTTGGGACTGGGAAAAACTTGACGACTCAACAAGACTTGACAAAACTCTAAATTGAAAATTAAAATCAAATTTAATTAAAAAAAACTCTCAAAATACAAGAAATTTTATGCAAAAAAAATAATATGACATTTTCGTCCATAAATCTATAAAACAACAATTTATCTGTCAATTATCTCATCAAATATGATAATATAAAATGAATCCATCAAATAATAACAAGTTCAACAATTCAACTATTCTACTACATAAATCATGACATAATCATAAACTCAAAATCGACAATGTCTCCAATGTCGAGTATCATTTATTTTGTTTCCTTCATTTGACCTTGAAGCATGAGAGTGTGAATGTATTTTAGGATATATCAACGCATACAAAGATTGAAGGTATTATAGCAAACCCCACTAAAACAAGTTTCCTTTTTCACAGTTACACTATAGATTGAAACACAATCACTCAAGAATAAATGAGAAAATGAGTTATATGCCTTTAGGGTTTCATTAGAGGAGTTCAAGGTCTTTTTTCCTTCCAAAACCCTGTCTAATCCCTTTCTCCAAGTTCTTTGCATGTGGGGTATGTGTTTACCTATTAGAGGTCAAAATCACGATCTCTATGCAAGTTCTAGCAAGTTTCCACGGGTTCCAACAAGTTTCATGAGATTTTATAGTCTCTACAAGTTTTTTCCACTAACCTACAATGAGTAGCTTCAAATCCAAGGGAGGAGAAAGTATCTAGATTACCTTTCTCTTAAACACATCATCACATTGGCCATACAATTGTGGCATGCAAAAAATAGCACACCAATCCCGTTTAGTTTTGTGAACTTTCAAAAGATCCTGACATTGTTTCTTGAATTTACTAGAACAACTTCATTAATTTGGATTCTTTATCAAGAGTATGATACTATATGGAATAGTTATCATACCTAAATACGGTTCTCACTTGATATCTGTGACTTTATTTTGCAGAGGTTTTTATGGAGACATGATATCTACCCTATTTCTCGTAAATGATGACATCCTCCTAGTCTCCTTACAAGAACAATGAAATATGATTGTTATTACATTTTTGGGAAAGGCTAGGCAATTTGAGTTCAACCTTGGTAAGACCATGTCATGATTTTCAACACTGCCAATGAAGCACTAATTTAGGGAGAGAGGGCACACACTTTGAGGAGAGATTGAGCAAGAAGGTGAAGAGTCACTTTTCTCAAGAAAGAGATTGAGATCATGGAGAAGTGAGAGTAACAACAAGAGGAGGGTGCACTCTCCAAGGGAAAGAGGGAGGTTCGTACAGCTAGAGGAGGGGCATGATTTCCAAGGAAGGAGAGGGTTTGTACAACTAAAGGAGGGCATGATTTTCAAGAGGAGAAGAGGGCACATTTTTCCAGAAATTACAGCATTAAATGTCGAGTTGACAGTAGTGAAAAGGGAGGTCATACATCACTGTTTAGAGGTCGTACAACAATATAGAGGCGCAAAAATCGAGGCAAGAGGATGGAAATTTTTTCTAAGTGTTTGGATGTATGAAATTAGTGTAGAACAATATTGCTAATGTGAACAGATATCAAGATTTTATTTGTTGTTAAAATGATTGTACATTGTAGAAAATGGGGATTGTTTTGTGTGGTTTTTAGCACACAAATCGAGGAGGTTTGTTGGCACATTTTTCAAGATTTTTTTTTATTGATTACTTGTTGTTGTAAACTCTAATATGAAATTTCTCTGAGCTCAATAAGAAAACTCTCCTTGAACAGGTTTTCCCAAGTTAGGTTTTTTCCAGGGGCATTACCCAGAAATTACTATTGTTATATGGAGTGATTTATTTGTTGTTCATTATTATTTCCGCTGCTATTTTAGTTTCATATCTCTGTCATATAGTATTTATGATTTATTGTTGAAAATTTATAGGAGGTTGAAATATGTTTATGACTTAGTATATATCTTAGCTAAAATTTCTACATGGTATCAAAACTGGTTCTTTGAGGTTAAGTAGACAAGAGAGTTGGCACTTGATTTGCAATGCGTTGCAAAGGGGTTTTTCCTGGAAGAAGGGAAGGGAAGAAAGTAAATGAATATATGCAACATAATCCAAAGAATACTATGAATCATGAAGATATGCAACATAACATGTTGTCTATAGGGAATCGTGAACCTTTGAGTGAGATATGGGTATTGTTATAATATTTTGTGTATCAAAGATGGCTATGAAGGATTTAACCATGGTTGGGGGATAAATCCAAGGAATTAGGCCTTGAAAAAATATTTTTGGGTTAATAGGCCATGATTAAAGCCATGAACTACAACATGAGACATTTAAAGGGGATCTTTTTCATATGGGTTGGATGAAGTTTCCACTAGGATTTTTTGTGTAGTAGGAATTTATGTTGGGGCCTTGACCATGATTAGGTGATGAAAATAGGGTTCGTAATCCATAAATTATGATCAAGGCCTTTAACTACAATATCATCCCTTTAAAGGGGATATTTTTCATATGAATGAGAAAGGGTTTCCATTAGGATTTTTTGTGTAGTCAGGATGGGTCTTCAGGCCCTGACCATGATTAGGGGATGAAAATAAGGTCCTTAATCCATAAATGTGTGTAACTAGTCTTATGGGACATGGAATATTCTTCAAACAACTAAAAAAAAACTTTTAGAAATTAACTTTGTCGTGGAGGTGACCACCCTTCAAACGTGCATTTTTCAAAGACATTAAAAGGTTAAATGATTGAATAATAACTAAACATCTATGACCACCCATATTTCTCGATTATGTCATCGCTCTATGATTTCAATGTTCAACTTGTTACATCTGCATTCTCAATCAAGGTATTTAGCATGTTTATGAATGGAAACAACTCCTCTTTGTATCGCACCTTGTGGAATCACAAGACCTTAACGTTGAAATCCTTGGGTTCCTGTCCTTGGCTTATTTTTCTACTCTCAATGATTTGTGGAAGGTTCAAAATCATTGTACATATCATAGAGGAATGAATAAGTAGACTTTGAGGCAATGTTGAGTAGCAACACCATGTCCATGACACAATGAAAAGAATTGTAATTCTCTTTGTCATTAAGTGTATAACAAAATTACATTCACAGATATATACAAGCCATAGAAATATCCTTGTGTATATTATCAACTATATAATGTACATCTAACTGTCTTATAAAATTATTACATGACATCATGAATTTCTTTCAGTCTTCTTTTTTTCTTTCCAATTCTTAAGAAAATCATCCACGTCCATGTCTTCGTTTATTGGGTGCTCATCAACAGATGATGTTGTTTCAGTCCTTTCAGGTTGAGTACATCTGGTATCATACCCACAGTGTGGATGCTTCTATGAGGGGCCATCACCTAAAAAAATAAAAAATATTAAATTAATATGGCCAATTTTTAAATATCATTGAAGTAGTTCATTAATATTAAAAAAAAACTCTGCAATGTAATTATTTACCTGGTCCTTTAGTCGGCACCATTGGAATGGCTTCTAGCCTGTTCACCTGATCTTCAGGTCGAGGATGATCATCTATGACATTCTCTGCCATTGAAATGTCAAAATTTATAAGTACAAAATTATTAAGTATATGATTAATATATAGACATTTTACTGTCGTGGGCCTCAGTCATAAGAACTTCTTGGGGCTGCACCTCACTGGGATGGGGATGTTGGGTAGCACCATGATATTCTAGTGGCATTTCACTATCAATGCTATGTTGTTCAGTACTAATGGTTTCGTTGATAGTGTTGCTCCCCTGATTAAAACAAAGTAATACATTAAATTATGGATGATATCAAACATTTACATATTTTATAAGTAACAAAAGGTTAATGTGGATTGATTTTTATTTACCTTATCCTGCAAATTGGATCTTGGGGTCTTCCCCATGATTTTCCTAAGATCAACCATGGCTTTATAATTGTACTTGTAACCAAGTTGGAGGTCTTCCTCCGTGGTTTTTGTTCCGAAGTCGTCACCCTGGATTGCATAAGGGTATGGTTTTTTAATGTTTTTCGCTGCAATTACCTTAAAGTTGAAAGGTGATACAAATAATATTCTTAAGATGTTTGAGTACTTACGATTTGTGACTCTAACCTCAAGTAGCCGCCCTGGTCTAGCTTGTGTTGACCATGTTTTGAAATTCTTGCTTTGGTTTCCTTCGAAGTGTCAGGCAACCTATCATCAAAATATTCAAGTATGTTATATATAACTGTTGGGCTCTAAAGATGTCTAAAAAAAACCTTAGTTTAACATTAATTTATCAACCCGAGGATTTGTCTTTTATCTCAAAGAATATCGGCAAAGTCTACGCAGATAGATCGTAGAGGATAAAATCATGTAGTGAAAGCAAATCTGAGTTTATCAACAATCAAGTTCCTCAAACATTCATTAAAGATTCTAGGAATTGAAATCTAAAGTTGTGCAATGGAAAGGAACTAGTTAATCTATTGAATTTATTTTAAGAGTAGTAATTGAATCTAGATAAAGACTTGCAGAAATGACTATTATTATGAATCAAATTGCTAGAAAGAAAAAGACGAATTACTCTATCTATGGAAAGAAACAAAGACTGTAATCTAGTCGAAAAGAGACATAAATCATATTTC
>JASDQU010305427.1:0-46087 GCA_032191745.1 Picea mariana
AGTTGGAGTTAAGAAAAGTAGAAAGACTTTTAGTCTAAAATTAGACTGGCAGTTAAGACAGGAGGAACACAGCGTTGCATGATGTGGCATGCGTAGAGGAGGCATGCAAAGAGTCAGTTCAGAAAATCAAGGAGAATGATAGCATGCAAAAGAAGAAGAAAGAATGAAAGAAAGGAAAACTGTAGTTGGAGTTGAGAAACGCATAGAAAACCTCTGCATGTGGTGAATCTATATAATGCGCTGGAACAGAGATGAATGGTTGTTGTTGATGTGAGAAAGAGAGAGAGCGCTATGGATGTGGAAAAAGAGGAGAATCTGCGTGACAGGAGAATAAGCTGAGAATGGGCTGCAGAGGACAGTGAGACAAAGTAGCAGATCAGAAGCAATGAAGAATACAGAGAAGATCAGCAGAAAGGGTAAGCAAGCTATATCAGAATGAACAAGTTGGAATAAGCAATATGTATTTTGGTAAAATAGGGTGGTAGGGTGGTGCTAGGGAGACGTATGTCTCTTTCTCTGCAAGTGGGTGCTTGTAGAATCTGAAGGTTGGTGCCTTCATTCAGTTGGTGCTGAAGTAAAAAGGAAGTCGGTGCTTCCACCCAGTGGGTACTGGGATTCTGTGGGAGTTGGTGCTCTCAGCTAGTTGGTGCTGGCAATCAGAGGTTGTAGCCTCTATGAGTTGGTGCTCATAAAAGATGAGTTGTAACGAAGTTGGTGCTTGCTGAACATCTTAAGAAGACGAGGTTTTTTTCCCGGGTTGGGTTTCCTCTTGAAAAATTTGTGTCTCCTACTTGTGAATGAATGTTGTGTGTGTGATTGCTGTTCTTTATGATATATGCTTTATGTTTATAACACTGGTTTTCACAGTAAAGACTTACTGCCACTAAGATTAATGATTCGAAGTGAAAAATGAGAGAAATGGTTAATAATTTACAATAACTGATTCACCCCCCCCCTCTCAGTTATTTCATACCTGTAACAAGGGGAGATTCAGGACAATTGCTTGCTGGTAAATCAAGTTTTGGAGAACTTATCTGCCAAAGAAAGGGAAGTTAGAGCAGCACGGATCGCCTTCCAAGAGACTATAATAGCCACAAACAATAGGGGTTCGAGAAGTACTCCCAGGTTCACCATTTCGGAGCAGACCAGAGGAAACATTCTATTAAAAGAATGGGAGCACAACATTGTCAAAGGCAAGAAGCAAGCCAAAAAGGTAATGAATTCCTTAGAAGAGGCCTTTAGTTCTATAGATGGTGATCTGCTATGCATTGATAGCAGAGGTAACGCCGAGGTGTTAATGCAAATGAATATGGCAAAAATATCGCTTGATCTAAAGGAAAAAGAGGAAAGAGATTCGGTCGAGATTTCCCAAGTGACTTTGGCAGACATAGTCCAAATAGAAAAATACATGGTTAGACCAAGCACGCAATTATGCGCTATTGACATCATAGATGGACAGATGGAAGACAGGTTGCCGCAGTTAGCTCGAGAATGTAACTTTTTTGAAGCCAGCTGTCAAGCAGAACTATCGAGGCTGATATCTTAGCTGGTTGAAAGATGTGTCGCTGTACCAAGCACGCGCAAGGACAAACATCTGGCACCAAGTGAAGACAGAGAAGAAGAAATGGAGCGATTGCTCTCCTCCCTATCATAACCGAAATTTTGTGATGATTGAGATTCTATCTTATTTGTAAAATTATATAAATATACCACAGAAAGAAAAGAAAAGGGCTAGACCTTTTTGTGTCGATTGTAACAAATTTTTTACAAATTTGAGAGTTAATACAAAGCAAATCTGAAGATTCTCAATTCCGTCACGACTGTGTTATGATTTTGTTTTCTTGTGTCTCATATTTCGTTTCATTTCGTATTCCTAACTGATGAAAGCTTTGTTATAATTTAGTATGACCACTACTATAGCGAATGGATTTTGTTTTTCTGTAATTGTTTACTATTTTTCCTCTGTACCAGCTATCAGCAGGTGTAAGACCAGTCAACACTTTTAGAATTCTATATATATTTTATGCTACATCGGGTTATTTCCTTACATTTTTCCTCTCCTGTTTATACGTAAGATTCTCCCTTGATAGGAGCCTTACACCATAAACAACTAAATGTTTTTCTCCTGCCTCATACATTTTATTAAGATATAACTCAGTTACGGGAAAGATCCTTTGATTTGCACCCCGTTTTATTTCCGAACTGTAAATTCTCTTTTATACGACCAAATTGAGACAACACTTAATTTCTCTCTGAAGTTTTTCTTATTTTATTGTTCCTCCATGACTATCCCTGTACCAACCCAGCCTATATCGAACCCAGATTATCAAATCAAATGCACATTTCCTTAAACCTTTTCGACACTATTCTTAAAATAGCTACTACCTGGGTTGAACTCGAATGTTCATGCGATTGAATAGGATATAACTATCCAGGAACAGTTGGAAGCTAGACAATGCCAACATAGAAATATTCCTTATTTTCCTTGGCTGAAGGTTGATGTTTCTCTCTTCTCCACCCTTTAACCACTTTCAGATGCCTAGACACTATACTTCTAAGCCTTCAGTACAGACTCTGAAACAACATATTTTGGCGTCGTTGCCGGGGACCGAAGTTACGAAATCTTTTTCCCTGGGAAAACGACATTTGTTTTTCGATTGAAAGTGTTACCCTTTGATAGTGAACAAAGAGTACACACCTTTTAAGGCTTCCTAATATTTCACTTGGTGACTCTAAAAAAAATAAACTAGCATCTGGTCGAAAGAATACCAGATGAAACCCGGATGGTAAGCATATTATGCCCGTTACCAATCCCAAAAAGATTCTAAAGGCGAGAGGCTCTCTTAAGCCAACCGCTGCAGTTTACAAACTTAAAACTCCACAACTGAAGACTAAGATCTATTCTGAACCCTCAACTTCACGCAGTCCTCTCTTTGATAATAAAGTTTTAACGCCAAACTGCTCCGAAGTTAGGAGTGAGATTCATTCGACAATCCCCTTAGTACACAAAGGAAAGGTCCCTCTTGAAAGTTCATCGACAATTGACATACCATATTTCCTTCAGTTAAATTTCCTAACCTCACCAAATTCTGAAGAGTGTGTTACACATTCAGTTTCCACACCCATCGGTTCTCCTGATTTCATCTCTTGCAAATCTGAGGAACCGAGTCCTTGCGTTCCTTATCTTTCCTCGTTGGATTTTCCTCTTCACGAAGAAAATAAAGATTCCCTTTTAATTTTCTGAAACCCCCTTTACAACTTTCCACAAATAATGATGGAAGCCCCGGAGGAGGAGGTGGAGGTTTTATAGGAGGAGGTGGAGGGTTTATCGGAGGAGGAGGGGGAGGAGCCCCTCTGGGAGGAGATGGAGGCCAAGGGCCTGCCCCCCCTCCCAGAGTGTTTGCAAAAGTTGCAGCCAGATATGCTCCCTTAGTATTGCCCATCCCTCTACACGACCTTCCCAAAAATTACATAAAAAATTTACCAAAATTCACCGGGGAAGGGGATCTGACTGCGACCAAACATACAAATTTCTTTGATCAATTCGCAGATATTCTAGGTATCAAACATGAGGACGTATATTCGAGACTTATTTTCCAAACCTTCAAAGGCTAGGTTTGAACTTGGTTTCAGAGCCTACCTGCAGCATCTATCTTGTCTTATGATGCTTTGGAAGATGCTTTCCTCAGAAAATGGGGCAAGAGAAAAGACCATCTATATTATTTAACTGAATTTGGGTCTTTAAGAAAAAAGAATTCAGAAATAGTCATGGAATTTATTCAAATATTTAAAAAACTGTATAACAAAATCCTAGGCGAGGTTAAACCGTCCCAACCCGCGGCCAAGGTAACTTTCGTAGGGGCTTTCGAACCGGATTTTGCACTCCTTTTGTGGGAAAGAAGGGGAGCCACCCTAAACCGAATGCAGGACGATGTTGTAGAAATTGAGTCTAATATGATGTCTTCTGGTAAGCTTAAAGCTAAAATAGAAAATGGAAACCGAGAGACCAAACACTTTAGAGAACAAGCAGGTCCGTCAGGGTCTAATAGATTCGCAGATGATAGGGTAGACGATATGGCCAGAGTAATTAAAGAACTCTCTAATAAAATATCCAGAATGGAGCTCGAACAGGCCAAAGCTGACTCTTTCCCCAAAAAGGATTTCAAGAGGAACCCCAACCCCCCGAACCAGCAAAGACAAATAAAAAATGAAGATCAAAAAATACAAGCTCCCTTAAAGAATGAAAATTTTATATGAGCGAACGATTTTCAAGACTTCGGAGATTTGGATAATGATGTCACAAACTTTGGTGATGACTGCACTCAACCATATCTGACTCGAGAAGACTATGAAAAATATATAAACATGCAACAACCGTCGAATAAGGGTGAAGAAGGTGATCACACTAATCTCTGTGAATCTCAACAAGAAACTAAGATGATAATGGCTGAGATCCAACCCAAGTATAACTTAAGATCTAAGAGTAAGCCCATCTCAACTACTCAACCCAAGAAAATCCTCCAAAGAGGTCAAACTTATGAGCCTACTCCAGAAGAGACCTTATTACCCAACAACAAAACTAAAGTAGTAAGCACACAAGAGTCTGAAGTAGAAAAAGTTGAAACCCAAGCACAAGGAACTGAAACAGTAAATAAAATTACGTCTTCAACCAGGACCATGAGTAATAAAGAGGTCCATATGAATAAGTCAGAAAGGAAGGATTCAGAAGTCTCAACCAAAGAAATAGACAAGGTGAGCGGAGCTTTCAGTTTTGAAAATGAGATAAATAAAATTAAGATACCAATCTCTTTGGTAGAATTAGCAAAAAACCCCGTTTATCAGAAGTAGATTACCAAAGCGATGGGTGTCTCTGAGCTAGAAATCCAGTCTGATGTTTTAAACCTGGAAGATGAMAAACCTAACATCACTTTTGGTCCCCATTTTGAAGGGGCCAAAGACACCATTTCTCCCTTTTATATCACTTTAAAYGTGTATGATCAATTGCTACATAATTGCATGTTAGACTCCGRAGCCTCCCATAACGTTATGCCTAAGATTAYYWTGGACAAATTGGGTCTCCAGATCACCAGACCTTATGGATATCTTTACTCTTTTGACTCAAGAAGGGTTAAGTGTATGGGGATGATAAAGGATTTGGTAGTTACCCTGGTGCAGGTCTCGGTCAAGAGTATCTTGATGGATGTGGTTATTGCAGATATTCCCCCTAAGTATGGCTTACCGTTGTCTAGGTCATGGGGAGCCAAGTTGGGGGGCTCTCTTCAATTGGATATGACGTTCGCCACAATTCATGTGTTTGGTGTTCAGTTTACTCGGTTGTACAGAGAAACAAGATTAGCATATACAGTGAGCGACCCTCAAAACCCAAACAATTTCCCTATTTACATCGTGGACCAAGATCTGGGAAATTGTATCTTGTCTTTTGATGATGGTTTAGATGGTTGTCCAGAGGAAAACGATATAGAGCGAGAAGACTCAAGTTACATGACAGAGGATCTGTGTAACACCGGTGTCTAGAAAATGTATTTTGACGGTGCTTCATCTTCTGAAGGGGCGGATGCAGGAGTGCTTTTAGTGGCTCCCGAAGGTAAGTTCATTGTTCCTTTTTCCTACCGACTGTAGTGGGATATAGATTACACTAACAACGTATGTGAATATGAAGCATTGGTATTAGGATTAGAGGCTACCGAGAAGCTAAAGATAAATAACTTAGAGGTATACCGAGATGCAGAATTAATAGTCAAAAAAATAAATCGTCAATACCAAGCCAAGCATCCCAGATTAAGATCATACAGAAATTGTGCCTGGGATCTCATGGAAAACTTTTTCTCGTCCATAAATGTTCACTTTATTCCTCGCGTAGAGAATTTACATGCTGATGCATTGGCTAAAGTAGCTTCGACCTTCTCTCCTCCCACAACTTTCAAATTAAAGTATCACATAGAAATCAGACATAGACCATCCATACCAGACAATATCTAGCATTGGCAGGTCTTTGAGGATGATGAACAAATCAAGAAGTTTCTTGCAGCAGTGGGTGAATTCTCCGAGACTCACGTAGACCAATAAAATCAAAATGACCCGATATGGATCATGCAAGAAGGGGAATATCCCAAAGCCTTTCGAGAAAAATTGCGGATCATCGTATGTTGGTCCTTAAAAACAACCAGATTCCAAAAGGATTGATTCCTTTAGAAAGATTTTTTGATCAGAACTATGTACCTATAAAATTCACTCTACAACCCCAACCAGAAGAAGTGGACCACTGTGATATAGGAACTAAATCAGAATCCAGGATAGTAAAAATATCCAAGTTCCTTCCTCCCAAAATAAAAGGTAAGTATAAATACCTACTCAGATAGTATAAGGACGTTTTCGCCTGGTCTTATGATGAGTTAAGAACATATGACACTTCCGTAATTGATCGCAAGATACCTTTGAAGCCTGGGGTCAAACCGTTTAGGAAAAAGCTCAAGCAGATCAACCCCATTTTGTCACCTATGATCGAAAAAGAAGTTAAGAAGATTTTAGACGTGAAAATAATCGTACCTCTGAGATATTCAAACTGGGTAGCAAACCTGGTCCCGGTCAGGAAAAAGAGTGGGGAAATCAGACTGTGTGTGGATTTCCGAAACTTAAATAAGTCATCTCTCAAGGACAACTATCCACTGCCCAAAATGGACCATGTATTAGAAAAGGTAGTTGGAGCAAACCAAATGTCTATGATCGATAGTTTCTCTGGTTATAATCAAATCACCATGAATGAACAAGACAGGGAAAAAACTGCTTTCACCACACCATGGGGTATGTTCATGTATGACAAAATGCCTTTTGGTTTGATGAATGCAGGGGCCACTTTCCAGCGCACTATGGACATTGCTTTCATAGGCGAAAGGGATAAGTTCATAGTCATTTACCTCGACGATTTGACGGTTTTCTCTAAAACCGACGAAGAACACTTGATGCACCTCAAACAAACTTTCGAAAAATGTTGCAGGTTTGGTCTATATTTAAACCCAAAGAAATCACATTTCGCCATGCGGGAAGGTAAGATTTTGGGTCATATCGTATCTAGGGATGGAATCAGGATTGATCCTAAGAGGATTGAAGCAATAGATACCATTAACATTCCTAGAAATGTAAAAGAGATTCAATCTTTCTTAGGAAGAATAATTTTTTTACGAAGGTTTATCCCGAATTTCGCTGAGATTGTAAAATAGATCACAGGTATGTTGAAGAAGGATAGCGAAGTAAAATGGACCACCGAGGCCAAAGCATCGTTCACACATATTAAGAAAGTCATAAGCGAGGCACCTGTGTTAGCGAGCCTCGACTATCTAAAAGATTTTCTTATCTTCTCATTTGCCTTCGAACACACTATTGTTGCGGTGCTCCTACAAAGGAACGAAGAAGGATTCGAACAACCGATCGTGATCATGTTTTTCAGCAAGAGCCTTAGAGACACAGAACGAAAGTATGATATAATAGAAAAACAGGTGTACGCCATGGTAAAAGAATTAAATGCATTCAGAACGTATGTACTACACTCAAAGATAATTGCGTACGTACCTAGCAATTATGTGAAAGATATATTGGTACAACTAGACAATGATGGAAAAAGAGAGCGATGGCTCTCCAAAATCCAAAAATTTGATCTAGAAGTCAAACCGACCAAATTGATAAAAGGGCAAGGCCTGGCCAAAGTCTTAGCTAAGTCAAATTTTAGATCCCTAGATATCAATTGCCTGCAGGAGGGTGATGAAGACACAAACCTAAACGAGCTAGATGAGCAAACAGGCCCAAACAAGATAGAAAAGAAGTTCATATTGTCAGGTTGGTATAGAGACATAGTGTCGTATATGATAACTTTAAAATGCCCAAATGAGCTATCACCATCTAAAGCCATGACTCTAAAACTCCATGCAGTTAAATATTGTATCGCTGAAAGTCAGCTATATTGGAAAGATTCACTCGGTTTTCTGTTAGTCTGTTTAGTTGAATCGAAAACTTAGTGGGTTATAGACAAATTTCATGAGGGAATCTATGGGGGGCATCACACATGGAGAGTTACATCTTACAAGATTCTGAGGGCTGGGTACTACTGGCCAAAACTCTTTTCGGACATCAATGCCAAAGTCCAAGCCTGCAACCCTTGTCAACTATTCGCAGGTAAATAGAAGCTCCTGTCACTGCCCCTAGTTCTAGTCAAGGCTGAAGCCCCATTTCAGCAATGGGGTCTAGACTTCATAGGCAAGATTAATCCCCATTCCAGTGCTCAACACAAGTGGATCCTAACCACAACAGATTATTTTACTAAATGGGTGGAAGCCATCCCAACCAAAAGGGAAACAGACTCGGTGGTAATCGATTTCTTAGAAGACAACATTTTGTCAAGATTTGGGTGCCCCCGAAAGATAGTGACTGACAATGCCCAAGATTTTAAATCTATGGCTATGATCAGTTTCTGTCAGAAGTATAATATTATTCTCAGCCATTCCATAGCATATTACCCCCAAGGAAATGGATTGGTCGAATCATCTAACAAGAGCCTGGTAAATATAATCAAGAAAGTATTGGATGAAAATAAAAAGTCTTGGCATGTGCACTTAAAATACGCATTATGGATGAATCGCATAAGCACAAAAAGGTCAATTGGCATTTCACCTTTTCAAATGGTATATGGGACCGATGTCGTGCTACCCATAAACCTAGCGCTCCCAGTGATGAAGTTATGGCAAGATCAAAATGAAGAACCCAATCATGTCACTAGAAGGATAAATCAACTGATCGAGGTTCAACAGCATAGAGTCAAAGTAGATGAAAAGATGCAGAAGTACCAAGATAACATGAAGGCATTATTCGACCACAAAGAAAAGGACAAAGATTTCCTCCCAGGTGATTTAGTGTTAAGGTGGGATGCAAGAAAGGAAGAAGCAACAAAACATGGTAAATTTGACCACCTCTGGTATGGGCCATTCAGGGTCTCGGCTTTGGAAGGAAAAAATTCTTTCCTACTGGAAAATATAGATGGAGAAGTCCTCAACGCCTGTGTCAATGGGTAGTATCTAAAGCATTGTATGACCTAACAGTCGCCGATTCAAAAAAAAAAATTATATATATAATAATTTTTTTCATGTACATATATATATATTTGTCATTTAAACATTGCTCTTGATTTTCTTTTTTCATTCATGAACTTTCGACACATTATGAATAGCCCCGATAATATTCGTATTTTCCTTTTACAGGATTCCAGCTGCATACAAAACAAGAAGGAGAAGTGAACTGAAAGTCGGGTCAGAAATAAATCGGCTTAAACAGGTGATACCTAAGAAATTTCATATTACGCAAAGAAACTGAAATGAAAAGGTAAAAATGAGATTTCTCAAAAGACATGTTCTAAATGACTATTAAAGAAAACTGAGGTAACCTCACTCAAACAGCAACATCAGCTGAACTGATAGATAACGGAATTGTTTCTTGGTTTAATAGTCTATGAAAAATTGAGACAAATTAAACGATTCACCCAATCTAAAAACAGTCAGTCAAAGTAAAGTATCCCCGAAAATATCTACAAGATTCAGTTTTGAATTTTTTGACCTCTGTATTTTCAGTCAGTAAGTCACGACCTGGCATCCTTTCTATCTCTGGGTTTACCTTAAAAAAAAAAAGAAAAAGAAGTCACCATCTTTCCATTTCGCATAAGAAGGGATAAGAGTTTTCATTTCAGCCTTGTGAGATTCAAAGTAGATTGTGGAAAGAAAGCAGGTCTTCACAACTACTCGATCCCCTACTAAGTGAAGGAACGTTTAAAGTAATCCTAACTTTCCTAGGTTTTTCAACAACATCAGAGGATTGAAGCTTGCTCAAATAGAATGCCCTAAGAAAGTTATTTTCCTTTTTTTCCCCTAAGAATGAAGGTGATGAGAAGGTCAATGGAAGGTTGGTACCAAGTAATCAAAGTAAGTTGACAGACCTATGATGCAAAATATTACACAGATATCAGCCCTGATACAAACTAATTGCCCCCATCTTCGCGCTCTAAAAAGCAAATTATAAGACAGGTGGTGAAAGGAAATTCAGAAATGGCCCCCACCTAGTCCAAGAGACAATGAAAGGAAATTCAGAAATGATTGCCCTCGTCTCAGCATTTAAATGCATAAATATATTCCGAAGTGGTGAAAGGAAATTCAGTAAAAGGGGCCAGATAACTTCATTGGGGTACTGAACAGGCTCGCTGGTAGTGAAGCAATATCTGAGATATCTGTAAGGTTGTTATACATGAATATCACTCTACTCTGGTAACCATTGTTTTTTAAAACCTTATCCACATCCCAAATTCAGATGGGACTTCCCAATTAAAAACATATAATCTTATTCTTTTGATGCAAGCTGATAGCCGCAAGATCTGTTGGGTCTCCTAAAACTGTTTTGATTGTCTTAAGGCATACGTGAAATTAGTAACGGGAAAGGGAAAGTCGTGAAAGGGACTACAGCTAAGTTTAAAAAGAATACCTGAGTTTGAAAAAAAAATTTCAAGGCAAAAAACGAAGTCTCTTTCCCCCTTCGTACCCTGTTCTCAGGAATCTTTTCGCCTGATTGAAGCTATCGACTCCATTTACCCAATATTGGCATGTGGTCTACTGTTCTTCCAGCCTTACAAGAAAGTAGGATCCCTAGTTGGAGCCTATGTTGGAGCTGCCTTTGTTTTTCTAGCCCGTCACAAATTTCATTCTTAATGCTCGAAATCGAAAGATGGTTTTCGTTTTTTCCCTCTGTGGTTTCAAAATATCTGAAGCTTTATCACGCGAGTAGCGATGATTATTGTACTCTCGAGATGAGTCCTATCTTTCATAAAAATGTTTCCTCTTTTTTCTACCTCGGGATCTCGTAGGTCGGATACTACAAGTCATGTAGTTCACACGTCCTGAGCTACGAAACGGCGAAAACGCTTTAATTTTTCACCCAGGGTCGTAATGGGAGTAAAGTTTTCCTAAACCATGATTAAAACGTCATCGGGTGTCACACCTCGGTGTTCACCAAACCCAAAAATTTATTGTCGTAGCCCCGATAGCCGAGAACACAAGGTCCTTATTTTAGTAACCCATGTCAAGGTTAAAGGTAAAAGCTAAACCATGGTAAAAATTCTATTGGCATTTCACCACTCAGCATTTTCCTTTTCAAAAGTTACACCGTCTAAACCTCGACTCGCGAAATCATGATAAGGATATAAATGTAATTAATTAATTACTAAATTCGATTTTATCTTCCCCTTTTATTAATTCGTATTATCGCGATCTCGCGGTTTCGCAGCTCGGCATGCAAACCACCCAGAAACTTATTTTCGAAGCTCCGAGTCACTATAGGGAGAATATAATAATTATGAAATTAATTGAGCCCCTAATCACGATTTCATTTTTATTAACCAAAATCGATCATCGCAGTCTTGGGTGTTAAAGGTTCAAAGTGTTAAAGTAAAACCCCCGATATAACGAATACCAAAATATTGATTAACGTTGGTAAAACCGGATTAATTAAGCTAAATCAATACATATCCCGTGTTTCGATGCTTGCACGATTTATGAGGTAGCATTATTCTTTCCATACACCAACTGACATTTTAAACCGCCAAAATTTTATGGCATTAATGAAGAAATAGGGCAAATCGATGAATATAAGATCAGATTTTTATGGCAAAATTTATTTCTAAACATGATTTGACATAATTGTTCTGAAAGGTACCGAGTTTTTGAATATATATAAGAGTTGTGGTTCATTATAACAAATGCATTTTCATATCACACAAAGCACATTATCTCTGAGCAAATTGACTTCTGTATGTATACGTATTTCTATCACAGAAGAGCTAAAACACAATCTCCAGCCATGGCTCCGCGAAAAGCAACCAAAGCCAATGTTGAGTTTTCGGGACAAGGCTCAGACAATGTCGCTGATACTTCACCTCGAAGTATCGACTCGGTCCCGAATTGGTTGTTTGTTTCAGATGTTCTGCAGGTAGAATTGGTGGATTATTCTGATGACTCCAGCGACAACGAAAAAGATGATATAACCACCAAGTACAAAATAGTCATTCAATCCGGAATGCACAAAGTAGTAGCCATGCATGATTGCTTCCATATTATGACATGGTCCGATGGGAATTAGACCATGTGGACATACCGACCAGAACCATCATGAATGAGCAGAAAGTCACCATCGGGACTTTCAGGCCGGAACATCTGCAAGCCATGTATAAGCTGCCCACAACGTCTGACTACACATATGGGGCGAAATTCTTGGACGAGTTCAAGCAGAAGGAATGTGTATAGTATGATAAAACCATGTCTAGTTTAATAAAAGATTGGGTTTCAAACATCGCGAAGTTCATAGCTGATAGCCACAGAATATATTCAATCGCTTCTTTAGAACCACAGTACAAATATGTATCCATGATGACACGTAGGTTATATGGGAGAGAGGACACCTCACATTTTTTTTTTTCGTGGGTGCCTCTAATGTTTCAGGTCACCGAAGGTAATTCCTTCGACTGGGCAAAAATGTTGTCTGATAGCTTGACCAGTCGGGTCCCAGAGTATCGGGTGCAGAGAGAGAATGGGAAGGCATCTTCATTTTTCATGTCTGCATACATTATGGACGCAGTTTTTTTTTTAACACCATTTCCCTTAATGAGCTGGAGTTGGACTCCAGCAGAAGATGAGCCCATACACATTTATCATGCAAAATTATGGGAAAACAAAGCGGCAAATTTTGTGTATGAAATCTTCAACTGGGTGATGGTGCCCCTGCATGTCACTATTTTCAGTCACCCACCACCCAGGATCTCGGACAGCATAGTAATGAATCTGAGCAACATAGCAGACTGGTATGTAGAAGCAGAATTTTCATACCTCATATTTTTTCGGGGCTTCAATCCCCCCACATGCATTGCCATTGCTCATTCCCGACAAGTTGGTTTGTCGTGAGGTTGCTAGGAAAACAGTAATTGGTGGTATAAGCAAAGAGATTAATGGATACTCAAAGAAGGTATGGCCACCTTTTCCTATTCATTTGAATTCTTATTCTTTATTAGATTTTGGGCATGCCAAAGCTGAGGCAGCAGCCCTGGAAGACCTAAATTTAGTCTTCATTGAATACAAAAAGCACTATCTGCAAAGGGTCGTGGGCAATCATTTGGCCAGTTGTGGGCTCAAGAGATTTGAGCACGAGAATTCACCCTCGGATGAAATTTTCCAAGGTGCAAAGTCCTATGCCGAGATTCTAGCTTGGATACAAACTTTGGCACCTAAAAAAAGAGTCGATGTTCTGAAGTTCAGGAACATTGACGCAGTTGTCTTCCTGCAGTGTTGCAGGGTGAAAGTCTGAGTACATTGGAGGCAAAACAGAGAGATGTTGAAGGCTCTAAGGATGCGACTCCCGATCAAGAAAAACACCAGGATGAGGGAAAGCAAACTAAGAGTTCGAAAGTAGAGATAAAGACTCCCGACCCGCCGAAGAAGCAGAGTCTAGTTACTACTCCAGGAAAATCAGCGAAGCAGATCGAGGAACCTATCACATCAGTTACCCCCTTGCAATCGACTCAGGGAAATATTGATGCAAGATGGATCTTCAATGAAGAGTTGAGGCCTATAAGGGTAGAAGAACTCCCTCCGAATGAGTTTTTCTTCGATAAGAAGAGAAAGGTAGTGGTAAAGAGGGAATTCTATCAGGAAGGAGAGTCAACAGCAAAGAAATACAAAGTCATAACTGATGGGAAGGACAAGAAGAATGAACAATTCATGACTGAAATAGCAGGGACATTAGGATCATATGCTTCAGCAAACCAATTCTCAGTCGGGCTTTTGAAAAACCAGCTTAAACAAAAAAATCACCTCATCAAGACCCTTGAAGCCAGACTAGCCACAGCAACAGAAACTGCCAAAGACAAGGTGAGCGTAGGAATAGAGCAGGCCAGGTTGGACGATAAAAATGAGATAGAGATACTCAAGACTAAGCTCGAGCAAGCACAGCTGGTGGTCCGAGATGGTCATATGCAAGCGAGCCAGCAAAGATATTTGATCCAACAGCTGCAGTCTAGGGTGGAAATCGCTGAAAGCAAAGTGATAGATATCGGGATGTTTCAGTACCAAGCGATGGAGATTCGGGGTAGAGTCTCTGCGACTCAATGAAATTTACTCATCAAGGTAGGGGAGATTTGGGACAGTTGCTTGCTGGTTAATCAAGTTTTGGAGAACTTATCTGCCAAAGAAAGGGAAGCTGGAGCAGCACGGGTCACCTTCCAAGAGGCTGTAATAGCCACAAACAACAGGGGTTCGGGAAGTACTCCCAGGTTCACCATTTCGGAGTAGACCAGAGGAAACATTCTATTAAAAGAATGAGAGTACGACATCGCCGAAGGCAAGCAGCAAGCCAAAAAGGTAATGAATTCCTTAGAAGAGGCATTTAGTTCTATAGATGGCGATCTGCTAGGCATTGATAGTGGAGGTAATGCCGAGGTGTTAATGCAAATGAATATGGAAAAAATCTCGCTTGATCTAAAGGAAAAAGAGGAAAGAGATTCATCCGAGATTTCCCAAGTGACTATGGCAGACATAGTCCAAATAGACAAATACGTGATTAGACCAAGCACACAATTATGTGCTATCGACATCATAGACGAACAGATGGAAGACAGGTTGCCACAGTTATCCCGAGAATGTTACTTTTTTGAAGCCATCTTTCAAGCAAAACCGTCGAGGCTGATATCTCATCTAGTTGAAAGATGTGTCGCCTGTACCGAGCACGCACGAGGACAAACGTCTGGCACCAAGTGAAGAAAGAGAAGAAGAAATGGATTGATTGCTCTCCTCCCTATCATAACCGAAATTTTGTGACGATTGAGATTCTATCTTATTTGTAAAACTGTATAAATAAACCACAGAAAGAAAAGAAAAGGGTTGGACCTTTTTGTGTCGATTGTAACAGAGTTTTTACAAATTTGAGAGTTAATACAAAGCAAATCTGAAGATTCTCAATTCCATCACGACTGTGTTATGAGTTTGTTTTCTTGTATCTCATATTTCGTTTCATTTCGTATTCCTAACTGATGAAAGCTTCATTATAATTTAGTACGACCACTACTATAGCGAATGGATTTTGGTTTTCTGTAATTGTTTACTGTTTTTCCTCTATACCAGCTATCAGCAGGTGTAAGACTAGTCAACACTTTCAGAATTCTATATATATTTTATGCTACATCGGGTTATTTCCTTACATTTTTCCTCTCCTGTTTATACGTAAGATTATCCCTTGATAGGAGCCTTACACCATAGACAACTAAATGTTTTTCTCCCACCTCATACATTTTATTAAGATATAACTCGGTTATGGGAAAGAGCCTTTGTTTTGCACCCTGTTTTATTTATGAACTGTAAATTCTCTTTTATACGACCAAATTGAGACAACACTTAATTTCTCTCTGAAGTTTTTCTTATTTTACTGTTCCTCCATGACTGTCCCTGTACCAACCCATCCTAATATCAAACCCAGATTATCAAATCAAATGCACATTGCCTTAAACCTTTTCGACACTATTCTTAAAACAGCTACTACCCGGGTTGAACTCGAACATTCATGGGCTGCGATTGAACATGATATAACTATCTAGGAACAGTTGGAAGCTAGACAACGCCAACATATAAATCTTCCTTAGTTTCCTTGGCTGAAGGTTGACATTTCTCTCTTCTCCACCCTTTAAAAACTTTCGGATGCCTAGACACTATACTTCTAAGCCTTAAGTACAGACTCTGGAACAACACACCCTATATCTTGGATGCTATTTGTCTTGAAGTCTGTGCCCTATCTCCTTGATGAGTGTGCCCATTTCACATTTGTGTCCCTCTTCTATGCTTGGCTTTCCTCCTTGGATTGTATGCCCTCATACACAAGTTATCCCTCTCCCGAGCTTGTGCACCCTCTTCTCAAGGTGTGCCCCTCTTTCCCTAGCCTCTTATCCAAAAAATATTCTACTCTCCTCCTTCACTCAAATCTCTAAAGTGAAGAATGAATGTGATTTTCCCTCCTTTCCTCTTCTTTAGCCTCATCCTTAGGCTAACCTAGAAACCAATAGCCAAGATTAGATCTAATCCAACCAATATCAAGGGTTGAGATTAAATCTCCCCTTTATCTTAAGTTCCTAAATTACTTTATGTTAATAAAGTCACTTTGTGACTTAAGTGATAATAAATTCACTTTGAATTTATAACATAAAGTAAAGTGGTGAGGGTCAAATATTTCCCCCTTTGAGTTAGACACTCAATAACTCAAGGGGACCACTTTCCAAGGTACTCAAAACTCGACATAATTAACCCCCCTAAGTACCTAACATGTTTTTCTTCCATTGTAGTATTGTGATAATATATATTGGTATCAAAGTATCAAGATTACTTTGACCTCCTTTTGAATTTTTTCTTTCCTAGGATTCTCCTTCAGCTCTCAACTCCAAACAATATCAAGCATTTATAAAAAACTTCATTTGTAAAAGAAATCAAAAGTCTGAAAATATAATTTCCAAATTTCATTTTCAATTTAAATATATAACATTGTATGATTGCAAACATAATCATGCTTCTGCAAATAGATTTCCCATATGCAAATTAAATCAACAATTTATCAGAATACAAACTACAAGGAATATCGAATCAATTTTGAACAACCATTGCTAGTACAATAATATTGAGATATATATATCCATATATACTTAAATATTTACATAACCATAGATAATGCACTCATAACATAGCAATATAAGTGATATTTTGTAATAGAGAATTAATGCAATACAAAACAATAGAAGTAAAACAATTAAAGATCAAGAGGAAAACTTAAGTAACCAATCGATATTGTCTAATGGATTGAATGAGATTTTTAAAATATTAAGTAAAATAAATAATTAAATATTGGACAAATTGTCTCTATGCAACCAATGTACAAGGATAAACTACTTGAATGTTAAAATACATAAATACAACCAAAGCACATGATTCTTTTTTCACACGGGAAAAATAGTTACATTGTTATTCTATTAGAATCAAGTGTACTTCTACTTTACAAAAAAATATCTGTTTGATCATGATATTTTCAAAAACTTCTCCTAATCTAGTTTTTGTTCAAAAGTAGAAAATTGTGCTAGTACTATATGGATTCTATTGACAGCTGTCACATAAAATTACGAAATATATTCATATTGGTATACATGGAAAAAAGAAATCTCCCTTTGTCATATATTGGCTACTGTATATCTTCAACATATAACTACTTTAGAAAGTCTTAAAGTTTCCTATATTTATAACTTCCTATTTGTACAATTCTTCAAAATAAAACCAACCCAATGAGTTGTCCACATCTTTCTTGGAGAGTTTGTCAGCTTCTGAATTGAATTCTCTGTGGATGTGTATGAACTGAATTCCATAAAAGCTATCTTTAAGTATTTTAATTTGCTCTTTCCAACTGTGAAGATATAACAGATTCATATTATTGATTCCATTAATCCAATCAATAGTAACTTTCGAGTCCCCGTTTCCATCAATTTAGTTAAGGATAGTTTCTGGGCAAGAAAGAGTAAGCCCCACAATCCCAAGAGTTTAGCCTTCATGTTGTTTCCTTGCCCTCCTGCAAAGTATGCTTTATAAACATGATGAGAATTCATTTTTATGAAGATTCTAGCTCCACAAATGTCATTAACTGTTGCTCCATCAAAAAAACCAATTTGACTCTCATAAAGAAAAAATTGGATTTAGTAATAAATCCATTTTTTAACCCTTACCTTGTTTTTGTAATCATGGATGTCAAGTAGTGTGTTGGATATGATTCTATCATCATCTATTTTGCAATTTTCAAAGAGAGCTTTATTTCTATATTTCCAAATTCTCCAACTAACCAGGAAAGGGATGTATTTCAAATCTGGATATTTTAAAAACCATTGGAGAATGTTTTTTTTCTATAGTAGACTTCCTCCATTCTTCAAGGAAATTTAACGCTTTAAAGATTCCTTTCCAAATATTTTTTGTAACTTCACTGTGGATTAATAGATGTTCAGTTGTCTCATCATCTTGTAGGCATAATGAACATACCACCGGGCCTATTCCTCCCCTTTTCTTGTAATTTGCACCGATTAAAATCCTATCTAATAAACTTAGCCACATGAAGCATATGACTTTGCTTGGAATATTAATTTTCCAGATTGAATTAACCAAAGCACAAGATTCGTCATAATATATTTAATCCACATCAATATAAGAATTCCCATAATATCCATTAATACCACAATGGTATAATAAAGTTTTTCATATGACTATAAATTTTACATCAATGAATTTCAAATGAACTTAAGTATATTTAAAGCAACATAGAATATACATTCAATCAATAATCACCAGCATATTTCAAATTTAAAACAACATTCCAATCAATAAATTTAAGCAACATCTAATATTCGAGTGACGCTAGAATTTAAAATAACAATATATAAAGACCAACAAATTTCATTATCAATGTATCACATATAGAAATATATAATTTGAAAATTTACATAATAAGGATTATCGTAACTGAAGGTTTAAGTTGAGTCACTTGCCAGAACTCGCATCACTTTTGTTGATATTATGTCTAGTATGTTGATTCTTCGCCAAAATTGAATGGGGATTACCGACCATCAAAAGGACTGACTAGATTCCTTACAGCCAATGCAACGGGTACTCTTCTTCCCCTATGCCCCCGAGCCGCAAAGTGGCTATACAAACCAGCCACATAACTAGCTACGAAGTGGCCATTCACAAGTGAGAGGATCCCACTTCGTTGTCCAATTCAAAATAGAAGCGCTCAAATTCTACAGTCATTACAGTGACCATCCAACAATAGGGTAGAATGTGATCCCTCTCTTGACCCAAAAATTTTCTTTTATATGCTCCCCCTCTGCACATGAATTTATCAATTAAATTTAAAATAAGTTGTTTCCCTCACTCACTTTCCTTAAACTTGATAAATTATGCTCAGTTATTTCTTATATTTTATTTAAGATTCCTATGATTTTCTTGTCTCATATCTTTTCTCCTAGATGTTTCCCAGTTTTTCTTGTCTTTTAGATTTTCCCTTAGGTGTTTCCCCGCTTTCCTTGTCTTTTAGATTTTCCTCTAGATGTTTCCATGCTTTTCTTATCTTTTAGATTTTCCCTCAGATGTTTCCCTTACACAATTGTTTCTCATGAATTTAATAATGGTTATTTATGTATTCACTTATTTAATATCATGCACATATTTTAGTTTCCTTCCAAGTTGTTTGTTTTTCTTTAATAATTATACTTTTTCATTAATTTTGTATTCCCCTTAACCATAAATTCTTAGAATAAATTAATTTTTCCCTAAACATCTAGCCCTTCCAATAAAATTTGATTTTCAAGTTTTCTAGGAGGACTCTACCTATTTAATTTATCACCTTACCCTTAGGTTAACTTACATGTTTCACTTTACACTAGAAGTTTAATTTGAAACAAAGGCTAAGGGTGCCATAAATTCCATGCCCTTCAGGATGTACATATGTACTCCAAGGGTTCCACGCGTCATTCCCTTCAGGCAATTTTGACCTTGAGTGTTGGGAATATGGAACAATTGGCGGAGATCATATTACTCTTGTAGTTGCCCATATTTTGAGATTATTGGAAGCTGAAGAATAAGGCCTCCACCTTATCATGCTTCCCTCAGTATACCTCACGACTGACTAAGGAATAGTCTACCCTCATGGAATCGTTCAACCCTCTAAGAAAGAGTGTCCCTCGCTCTTCAACTCTAGCTACAGTGGGAGTGCTAGTGAGTGGAATAAGGGATGTTGTTACACCCCTCCCTTTATTGTGTTATGGCTTTGTATATCCCCTCTACACTAAACAAGCATGATTCTGGTCTAGTCTGGTCCTTTCACCCCCTTTAGTTTGGTCAGTTCTGGTCCTTTTGTGAGACGGATCGGCAAGCATGATTCTTGTGCCTGCATCCACTAAACAAGATTTAATCATCATGTCCATAATCAACATAAGTTATTTATTCAAAATTTTATTAATTCATTTAGACCTTGACTCAGTCTGGAGTTCCATTGTCTTGTTGACGATACCCATGTCAATCAGTCATTGAGCTTCATGTACACTTAGGAACTTGTTAGTAATGTATGTACAATCATGATCATCCATAAATTTTATTAAATGAGATGTAATGTGTAATTTATTAATTAATCAAGCCATTTGCGAGTAAAAGCCTCAATGAATAAGTCTATTGTCTAAAAATATTCAGGTGAAACGAGGTGTACATATAGCCTGTTGGTGCAAGTTTGATCAAACCAGGGTCCTTTTTAGGTTACCAACAAAAGATACCATGTAGCCTAGAGCGTTGGCATTTTCATCTCCTCTGAAGAGAATAAGTCTCACCCGAAGCGATGCTGAGACAGATAGATAGGGAAGGGTAGGGAAAAAACTTAAGAGGATCCATAGAGACTTCAGGACTCATCCCTAATATTGCGCAAGAGACATGAACAGATTTGAAACATACATGCGCAAGAATTGAACCTACTTACACTAAGAACAAGCATCTAAACACAGAACCATCGAAAAGAACTTATAACACAGAAATAAGAACTGTAATGCATAAGGAAAACACACAAAGACACATCATAATTGAAAATTTATGTCCTTCTTCATATTATCTTCAAAATCTTTCTTTGATTACATACTCAGAATTACACAACAGTGCACTGTACAGACTCTTAACTCTGGACTCATGCCGCAGAGCCCCAATTCTGAAAATGATCGATCAAATTCATTACAGACTCAAGACTCGACTTGAATCAACTCCCAACAATCAACTTGAAACCAACTCGTAATCAACGGACCAACAACAACAACAATGTCAATAATAATGGAAACAACAACGTCAACAAAAAAAACAACAACAACAAAAAACCTTTTACACTTATGTTCAACCCTATATATAGTTGGGTTGTGTCTTCTATTTTGGCTTGTGCGCTTCCTTGTTTTGTTGCAACCATTTGTTGCTTAGCTGGTGTTGCACTGACTTTCGCAACTACTTTCTATTGCTCTTTCTCATTTTGTTGTCCAACCTCTGTTGAAGCTTGCACAAATCGTGATCAGTCAAAACTTGTGCAATTCCTTATCCAAAAGTGAAGGGCCCAACAGGCTTCGACCACAATCCTTGACTCACCCTTGAGTCAAGTTCTTGGTTCTTTCGCATATTCTGGGAGCATGTGTTGTTTTCCCTTATCCTCCTTTTCTTCTTCCTTGGGATATTCTGTTTGTGCTTTCTCTTCTTTTACCTCTTCAAACTAAGGGCCCAACTCTGGTACCAACTCTAAGGCTCATTGTTTCACTCCTTGAAATTTTTCCACTTTATTCTGCCATTTCCTAGTGAGGAGTGATGCCTTTGCAACGAACTATTGAGTTTTCTCCTTGCTATCTACCTTTGGCTTGGACACGACCAACAAGTTCCACTCGGAATCTGTTGTTGTGTCAACTTGATGTATTTTCATGTACACTACCTGAATGATAGGTCGGAAATCACATGGATCTTTCTTTGCTACGGACTGTGCCTCAAAGAGGGCATTCATCTCATTCTTCGCCTATTGAATTTGGTAAAACTTCTGTTGTTTCTCTATAGGATCCATTGTGGCCGCAACTTCTTCATTCAACACTTGGATCTTTGTGTGCACCTCCTCCAAGACTTGGTTGTGTCGAGCGATGATTCCCATCCATTCGTTGACTTCCCTGAAAATCTTTTTTCATTCTGTTGTGTGCTTGTGTAGTGATGCTCGGGCATTGTTGCCTTGCAATACTATCTTCTGCATCTGCTCTTGTAGCTTTTGAGGTTGTTTCTCTACTTCATGTTGGGCCTGTTGTAACTATGACTTCAGCTGCTCAGCTTGGGTGGTGAGTTATTTCCATGCTCCTTGTAGCAACTCAATCTAGTGTTCTGGCTCATCTCCATCACTGACTTTAGGTAGTTCAGGCGCAACCTTATGAATATCTAGCTAGGCTTCAACAAGTCTTTGTTGCACTCTTTCCAGTGTGTGATAAACTTGGATTTTGTCATGCACTTCCTACATCCTACATGTTTGCACGACAAACTCTTCCTTCCTTGCAACCTCGGCTGATCTCTCGGCCTCCTGGAGCATTTTCTCTAATTGATCAGTTGATGCTTTGATCAGTCCAAATAATTTCTTCATTGGCCACTGTATGAGATCAATAGATGAAGGAGTTGTGTCTTTGCGTGCTTGCGTCTGCATTGGAAGTCCACTACCCATTGAATGCTTTGAGCAGGTCTCTACCTCCTCTTTTGGTGGTCTTGTTGTGATCCTCGACCTTAGTGCTGCAGAAAATAGAGTCAGAACCTCTGTTCTAGCTATGCAAAGGTGCATTAGTTCTGCACATTGCTGAGGGTCTTGGAGAACCCACTCCATTTTTTCACATGTGGATGTCACGCTCTTCCCGAGTGTTGATGTTGGTTCCCTCTAAGGCTCTGGTAGCTCCTTCTCCTTTGTCATTTATACTTCCTTCATTGTGGTTTCTTGTACATCCTCACCCTTGGCCAGTGAGGGGATTCATTGTTTTCTTTGAGCATGCAACTCCTCTTCAATTTGGGTGTCTTTTAGTTGTGTTGAAGGCTCAGGCTATTGTTCTTGGATGTCTGGATTTATACCATTTAGCTTCATGCTCTGCTCTTGTGCTTTGGGGTATGGACCAGAAACTTCTGATCTTGTCTTAGGTGACTCTTGGGTTATTTTTGGGAGTCCTTGCTCCACTATCTCTAGCTGATCAAGTTGCATCAACTCTAGGTTTGTGGTATGGGGTCGACCAATGGTGATGGGGTTTGGTGATTAGGGTGGTGGTGGTGATGGACGGTGCTCAATGATGAATGTGGATGGAAATGTTTTAGGCTCTGGGTCATCCTGAATGTCAATGATAGTGTTGGCTTTAACCGCTGAGCAGGTGAGAGGAACGGTTGATGCAAGGAGTTGTGGGTTCAGAGGTTTGCTCGACGAGACCTCGATTCTGGTCCTCTTCACCACTAGTTCGGTCCCGAACATAGCACTTAGGATCTAGTTAACATCCTCTTCTGACAACACGGCATCAGTTGGCAGCTGACAGAGGGCCAGCATTTTCTTCCACTCCAAATGTTGCATCTCTTATTCCTCCTCAGAGTTTGATTGTGCTAGATCATCTGGCTTCTGTGACTCTGTACCTGAGCTTGGTCCAGCTCCTGCTTCTTTGTATGTCTTCTTCAGCAGCTCCATAGGTAGGATATAATGCATTCCCAACTTGTGCTAACTACATTTGACTCCTAGCCATGACATGACTTCCTTTTAAAAGGCCTCCTCATCCAGATAGAACGATAACATCATTGTGTGGAAATCTTCCCTACTAACATGTCTCGACCAGACAAATGTATGGTGTCGGTTCATGCTGAAGGAAATATTTCTCATGTTGAAGTTGAGGATATCCTATGGGATACACAACCTTTGTTTTGTGTCTATCATATCGTTGTACCACTTAGCGAATGTTGCGGTGTTGAAGGTTGTATTCTCTGAATCTAACTTGGACTGCCATGGCTCGAACGTCTTCATGATGCACCCCTTTTTTGGTATCGTCGGATGTCTTCCCATAGGTGGCCTCCATTTGAACATTGTGAATTCCATGAGTATATATCCATAAGTGAAGGTTCCTCCCTTTTTCTGCGCTTTCTCGCATGCCACTAGGAATTCCTCTAGTAGGTAACTACATCAATTGAACACAGCTCCATTGTCGCAAAAGTCAACTACTGATAATTCATATAGTGTGAAATTTCCCTTGTAGTATGATCTCATACCTTGTTGGCTATGATGTAACATCTAGTCTGGACTGTCTCGGGTAGTATGGGTTTAATTACTATTGTGCGTCCCCCCCTCTTTGTGTTGAATTTCTCATACAGGATAAGCTCACCTTTCTTTTTGTTGTTCTTACCAGGACCCTGGAATCCTTTTGACACATCCCCTTCTTCGAAGGATAGTCCAGTAAGCTATTGGATGTCTTTAACATGGATTGGATACCTCTTATCCAACCATAGACTTCTATCATGCACCCTGCTTATCAAAAATTTCATGCACTGCGCAACCTCACCAATGATACCGAAGACTGGTACATCTCTCAAGTTCATGATGTTCAAATTGAATAAATTGATGAAGTCTGATGTTGGCACAAATTGCATGCCTCCTAATCTATCTGGAGCCATATCCCAAAATACATTGTGTTCATCTAAGGAAACAGGGTTGAATCTGTTAGGTCAATATCGAGGAGCTTGACATGCTCCACCTTCCCTTTGAGATCTCCATGATCTCGACTCGTGGGTCGTAGGGCTTGTCTGGTACCACTTCTTTAGACATGGCACTTTGGCTTGTTGTGGCTCTTGGCATTCCCACTTCTGCGGAAAGCTAAGTACTTTCACACTTGTGCAGTCTAGTTCGCTCTACTAAATTCAGAAATAGCTATGTTCTTTTGGAAATGATGTGTTCTCGGGCGAGTTCTCAAGCCCTTATACTTGGATTAACAGGAAAATTTAGCAATAATTTTTGTTCATCATGATCGTATGGAAGCAACTGGATCTGATTTTTCTGACGGGACGGTTTAACAGGGTAAATCCTATTGGTCGATTCTGGAATTTACTTATTTGCGTGAGTTGGATAGGGACGTGGCCAATTTCAGACCTTTTCGTTTGACGGGTGGGTATCCCGATGTGAAATCTAATGGAATATTTGCATAATGTGGCTTTATGGATTAACTGACCTCATACATGGTACCTAATAGCAATAAAGGTTGTGAATAGACTGGGTTTGTGTGGCACATGGACTCAGATCGTATTCGAATTCATCCTCCCTCCGTCCACAAAGGTTCTCTCGTCATATTAATGACTGTCATTAATGGATTCTCTTATGCTTCGGATCCTGCACTACTGAGTCATTAGTTATGTATCAAACAACACTTAAATATAAAATGAACTATGTGTCATGGCGCAACACTCTGCACATCAACTTTATTAACTGAATTTACAAAAATTTCAAAAAACTCAAATCTAACTAATGTACAAGCTCTTTCGGACTAGAACGACAGTCCCTCTTTCTCAGTTTTGAGATAGGTAGGGCTTCAGGCGAGGGCCATTCACCCATATTGGTCACAACACACCATCTAGTTGCACGAGTCTGACCGCTCTTGAGGGTCGGATTTCCGCAATTATGAATGGTCCCAACCAGTGCATGCACAGCTTGTCGGGATGCTTCTGGTATCAACTATCATAGAGTATCACCTTGTCTCATTGCATAAATACCTTAGTCTTAATGTCCCTATCGTGCCAAGATTTGTTTCTTGCTTTTTCAATCGACTAATGAAAGTCTGCTAGAAATATGGCTTTCTCAAGTTCTTCTAACTCCATAAGTCTCTACGCAATGCATTCCTCTTCTAACATACATGTGACTTGTGCAATATATAGACTTGGAGTGATGAATTATGAAGGCACCACTGCCTCTCTCCCACAAACTATCTAGAACATTGTGTACCTATGGAGTTTCTTTGTGGTTGTCCTGTATGCCCATAGTACGGTTGGAACTCTATCATCCCAGTCCTCCCAGTTTGTGAAACATACCTTTGTCAACCCCCTTTCTGGAATCTTGTTGAAGGCTTCAACTGTTCCAATGGCCTATAGGTGGTATGGACTACTCTTGTGATGTTGAATCAAGAATTATTTTGTAAGTGTTTCTATAGTGCTTCTAATGAAATGAGCTCTCTGATCGTTGGTTAGGATCCTAAGACATCTAAACCAAGTGATGATATTCTAAAAAATGAGCCTGGCAGCAGTATCTGTTGAACAGTCCTGTATAGTTGTTGCTTCTACCCAATGGGTAAGGCATTCAGTTGCAGTAATGATGTACCTTTCTCCTGGTTTCAATTCAATCTTCATTTCTCCCATAACTCCTTTTATTCCCTTTAACTCTGAAAAAGTCTTTGGGAACAAATCCTCATATTCCCGTAGCAAACTCTGTATTTCTTGACTAGTTTTGTCATCCCAGTAGTCTCCCACCATAGCTATATTGGGTTGATCTATGGTCCTTGTTGGTTACTAATTACTAGTTCTACTCTATCATTTGATTTATTGACCCAGGTTTCATGTCTTTCAGGTTTCCAACAAAACCCCCTAAAACTATCGACCCTCTTGGTAAACCAAAAGGCAACACAACACACAGAATGCGTCATGCACTATCACCCATGATAGATTTAATGGGTGGCTGTAAGACTCACGTGTTTACAGCCTAGGATTGAGTGCAAGATATGGGATTCGTATTATGGACCATTTATTATAACTCGTGATTGCAACATACTGTTATTCACAACTTATTCCCTCAATATCACAACAGTATTTAAGCAAGCAATGTAACAACTCATTCATTCATTAAGCATAATGAATAACTACTTAAAAGATGGTAAAGATATGCATGAATTCGTCCAATTACACAGATGTTACCATGGTTTTCCCCCTCCCAGGTTAGGTCCACAAAGATTTGTCTCTTGGCTCTTTTATTATTGTAGTTCTGCATATCTGGCGCCACATGCTTACAATTCTCCTTGGATCGGTAAGATCTGTATGAGGCAAACTAGATTGCACTAGGATCCTCAACTAGCGATCTATTCCTTAGATCTTCCTTCTCTCCTCTCCTCTAGCTCAACAACTTACAAAATAGTACATAACAACATTAAAATTTGCATCGACTCGTGCATATCTATGATGTAACATTGCAAAACTGAACTAACAAGAAGGAAACCCCTATGATACCTACGTATCTATATTTATGTGTTTTGGGCTCTTCATCCATTTACAATATATTACCAAAACCCTAACCCTACCGACGTTAGGTATTCCTCCCATGTGTGCATGTTGTTCTTCCTTCCAGCTATCTCTTTCCTTGTGCACGCCTTCTTTCATGCGTGCGTGTTGTGTTTTCCTCCAGCTATTACTTCAGTTTATGCACGTTTTATTTCCCCATGATCATCCTTCTTTCCACTTCAACCTACTACCAACAGACCCTGAACATTGAAATGTGGCTCATCCCGAGCCACCTAATCTATCTGAGCTTCCTTGATCTCCTTAGTGATCGTCTAGAACTTTTCCTTGAGCTCTGTTGTTTGTGTCAGTGCTTGCATGGTCTTATCCTTCATTGTGTCCACTACCTGGACTTCCACTTCATCGCTCAGCAATCCTGCACATTCTACCTGGGTCTATGTTATTTGTGTCTTATCTTCCTCTACCTATGCCAATACTTCTACTAACTGCTCCTGTAATGGCTCCATTTGATCCTGGCGCTCATGTTTCTGGGTTTGCACAGAGATTAGCTTTGCCTACAATTTCTTAATCTTCGGTGTCCCTTTGACACATTCTGGGATTGGTATGGTGTTCTTCTTTTGCTTGAGCTCTTGTATTGTTGCATTGATCCTTTCCTCTTCCTTGTCCCATCATTGGACCTGTGGATCTTCCTCCAACCTTGTCCAAAGTTTCATTTCTTTATTGAACAAGTCAGCTGTTGTGCTAACCTGGTCCTCTATCTCCTGCAGCTATATTGTTTCTTCATGCTTCCTTCTCTCCTTCATTTTCGGTGGAGTGGTGGGTATGAGATATTCTCAGATATTCTCGATCTCCTTCTGATATTGCTCAATGGCCTACGCAATCTGATCAATCTTTTTTGCTACTGGAAGTTAGTTCCCTTGCGTGGTGTTTGGAAGTTTCTCAAAAATTCCTCCTACTCTTCATTCCATTTCATTCCTGCATTCTTTTTCTTCCTGAGTTTCAAACTTGGCCTTCTCACAAACTTTTTTTGGCGCCTCCCTCTTCTTTGTTGCTTGTTATAATTCGACTATGTTTTTGTGTGTGCGAGACTGTACCTCATGGTCGATGCTAACCTGCAACTGGTGTAGTTCCCTTGATGGCATCCATGTCAAGACCAATTGGATGTGGTTTAAATCCTTCAAGGGTGTCTTCCCCACGATTTCATCCATGCGTAGCATGCTAGGTGTGATGTAGACCGTTGTGTTTGTGTGTGGTAATGAATGGACTGGATCTCGTTCTTCTACCTCCACTATTTCATCAATCTGTGGTGTTGATGGCTCTATGCTCTTGTTGTTTCCTGTTATTTGTACTTCCCCAAATTTCTTAAAGGACTATCCCATCTCTTCCATCTCTTTTTGCAGTTTGTCCCTGTGATGTGTTACATGGTCAAAGTCCTCGGCTAGACAATCCTATACCATTCTAGTGATCATGTCCCCATCATCCTCCGTAATCATGTATTCTAGTAGTGCTCATTGTTCCTTTGACTTGTTGTGCATGCCTCCTTCCTGTGTGGTTGGTCTCTTATTTTCCCCTGGTTCCTGTGTGTTGGGATTTGAGGTGGTCTCATGCACTCCCTCTGTCTATTTCTGTTGCTCCTTGGTTGGTTGTGTATTCTCCTTCTTCCCCTTCTGGGTTCCTTTCTTCTTTGGTCCTTCATCTGTCTATGTTAGTTTTCCTTGGCTTGTTCTTGGTCGCTTGGGCACTTGGATTTCTAGAGGTTGTGTTTCCCCCTGCTCTACCTCTCCTTCTGTTTTTCTTTCCAGCACTTCCTGGGTGTTTCCTGGTGTTATCGGACTAATCGGTAGGTGCGTACACTAACAGATCTTCCTGAATCCACCTGGATCTAGAACAAAACAAGACAGGACATGACTCTTTCCCTAAGTTTTGACCATTGAATTAACTAGTAGGAAGGAACAAGTAACGTACCTTAATATCACTTCCTAGGGTCTCTGTTGCTCCCGCTTCACTCCAGTGCTCTCGTGAGGTCAATACCAAAACAACACAAACCAACCAAAGTGAAGATAGAAAAATATATTCAACTGTCAACTTATGTGTATGATCAAGGAATTACACAATAAAGTGAGAATAGCTTTATGAGAAAGGGACATGTCACTGTATCGGATTGATTGAAAGTAAAGATTACAACCTTATTGCCTTGATGTCACAAGCTTCCTTTCGATGTCTCTTGGCTCCAACACACACACTTGCTCAATCCTTGTATGAAGAAGATCAAATCCTCTTGATAGAGTTGCTAGAGTCTCCAAGCTACTATTCAAGCTAAGTCCTTCACACAATTCTTTCACCAATTCTCCAATGAATCTTTCTTAACCTTTTCCATGAGAATTTCCTCAATATATAGGAGAGAATGAGATGGTTATTTAGATAAGAATGATCCCACAATATCAGGGAATCCAGTACAAAGATAACCATTCGAATGCCAACCCATTCTTCTAGAAGATTCCCTTCTAGAAACATCGAAAATTCATCTTTTTCCATGTTTTAGAGAAGGTTCGCACCCTAGCTTTGCTACACAGTGTGAGAAGTTCGCACCCCAGCTTAAGGAAACCTGCGAGAATCAGGCATTCTCGCATCCTAGGATACTAGCAGCCTGCGAACTCTCTTCAAAAATGAGTTTTCTGGGAAGAGATGAACATAACTTTGCTCAGGAGAAAGTTCTTATGAAGAGCCTAAATACACCAACATCAATACATCATCATCATGACCAAAATCATGGGTAACACCTAGAATATTCCATTCGTCGGGCCATTCATTGATGACCATATCAATATCACCCTTTGTAATGTAGTAGCGCATCTGTGGCCATTGTTTAGCCAGATCCTTTCGTGCCTATATCCACATTGCTTGTCATGTGGCCTGGAAATTGGCAATGTCCACATATCGCGCGACAACCCCGGGTGTTATTCTCCACAATCAGTTGATGGCTTCCTGTATGTCTCATAGGTATGCTTCAAGTATGATCCAATTCACCCTCTTATTCCTAGCATTCGGCCCTGCTTTCAGCAATAGATACCTCACTCCCACTGGCTGTGGTCTGGTACAAAAAACTACATAGCCTAGTTCTTGCCATTCCATGAAGGATATTAAAGTACTCAGCCATGAGTAGTGGAACTTTGTGCCTAGGTCTTGTGCATCCTTGCAATCCTCTAGGAATAAGTTCAGTAAGTATGGTGCCCAGCTCATTGAGGTGCCTTCTGCGCACTAGGCTACAACTGCAATGATTCTAGCTGGTACTTCCTCCCTGCAGCATTTTCTTAGCAACTTGCAGGCTAAGATTTTTGTGCCCAATTATGTGGCTACATTGTTGATCTGTTTGATGATGATGCCTCTCATCTCCCTGGCAATGCCATACTTCTTATTCATTTCTTCCACTAGCACTTTCTCCTTGGATTTGTCGTCCAAAACCAACGCGGGGTCCATACCCCAAATTGGTAAGCCTGTTATTTGCACAATAAGCTCAACAATTATGGGGACGATTTTGTCCAACCATATGTCCCCTCCATGTGTGACTGCTAACAGTTGCTTGATGCATGTTTTTGCGTTCTGGACTCTGCCAAAATGTGGTAGGTTTAGAAGACCTAGGATTCTTTTTTTCTCCATCCCAGTTGCCCACTGGTATGGCTAGTTAATCAGTTCTCCAAGATAAGTTGTGCCTATGGTCTGTATAAATACCCTTTGTGCAAGTTCCAGGAACTTGGCTTCGTCTACTACATTATGGTTTAAGTATTTGAGCTTCTCAACGTGACCCAATCACTCTGGTCCTACCTGTACTGCAGATGGTATGCGTGGTAGAACAATTTATGCTATAGGTTTCTTGTAGGGTGAACTTGGTATCTGTATCTTGTCCTTTGGTTGTGGTGGCTAGCTCGAAGTTCCAGTGACTTCTAGTTGTCCCTTTGTATTCCATTCTGGGAAAGCCGAGACATCATCTGTGATATCCCCTGTTGGGTGTTCTGAGATGGTCGTTTGAGACTCATCTAGCTCCATTGATGTTGTTGGATTCGACATTGTGCCATTAGATTTTGGAGCTGCTTTTGTATTCTCTGGTTGCACCTCCTTTTGGGTTTCTTCTTCTTGGTTCTGCGGTTCCTGCGCCGATGTGGCTATATCTACATTGGTGTCCTTCGCTGTCGTCTATTGGATTTCTTCCAGTATCGGTGTGGGTTGTACTAGTATCCTCTCCGGGGATGGGATTTCATCAATATTGATGACCTCCGATGGTTATTGTTCACTTTCTTTGTCCTGTCCTCATGACCTGGTTTGAACTCTAGTTTGTGTGGCAATCTGGTTCACTTCTGCTTTCTTGGGAGGTGCCATCATGGTGAGTATCAAATGGCTGCTAGACTCGAACAATTTCTATGGTCTCTGTGAACTCTCTCTATTTTGTTTTGCCTCTGTCTCTCTCTATATTCTATGTCTTCATGAATAGACTATGGGCTCCTGTGTCTGTGTGTTGTATGGCTTTCCCATGAAGCTTGTCGAGTACGCTTCCTTGGTTATTGGTTAAATGCACCTTAATTGTGGATTCAATTCATCTTTGACGGTTTCATACTTACCATTACTTCTGTTTTCTTGTGTTATGTTGGTGCGATTAATGTGTCGTCCCATCGGTCCTTGCCTCTCTTTAATTTCACCCAGTGTCATCCTTTCATGTTGCTTTTGCCGCCTTTCTCTTTCCCTCTTGTTTCCCTTTATATGTAACGGTTGTTCTTGCCTTTTCCGAATTCATGTTTCTAATTTCATGTGGCCTTTATATCTCTAGCATATTGCGCCCTTTTTAGTTTTGTTTCCTTTTTTATTATTTTTTATTTATTTTTTTATTATTTTTTTTACTGCACCATGGGTAGTCGACTGTCCTTGTACAACATTAGTTAGATCACATTGATCATTCCTCTGATTTATGTGCCTACTAAATCTCTTAACTGTACAGTGCCTTCATCTATGAAAAATATTACTTCATATGGTCCTAACCAATGCATTCTAAGATTTCTTGGGTGTTGTAATGATTTGTTGTCATACATCAATACTAGATCTCCTTCCTTGAACATTTTCTTCTTGATGTGTCTATCGTGCCAAGATTTGTCTCTTTCTTTCTTCACTTGTTGATGGAATCCTACCAAGAATTGGTCTTCCTCCATGGTCAATAACTAATTGAATCTCTCTTGTACTGCACCTCGTTCTGTCATTTGTGTGATAGTTGTTACACGCAAGCTGGGTACTAAAACTTCTAATGGTACTACTGCTTCTTGGCCATAAACTAGTTTAAATGGGCATGTGCCCTGTCAAATTTTTGCACGTAGTCTTGTATGCCCATAATACTATTGGTACTTTGAGGTCCTAGTCATCTCTATTGATGTTACAAATATTTGTCAGTGCATTCTCCAGAATCTTGTTGAAGGCTTCCAATGTGCCATTTTCTTATGGATGATATGGTGTGCTCTTCTAATGATGGACTTCAAACTCTTCAGTCATCGCACGAATGGTGTTTTTTATGAAGTGCGTTCCTTGGTCACTCATCAAAACTCTTGGGCAACCGAATCAAGTGATTACTTGTTCAAACAAAAAGTGCATTGTTGTTTCTGCACTACAATCTTTTACTAGTGCGGCTTCCACCCATCTTGTTAAATATTTCGTCACAGTGATAATGTACCTAGCCCCTAATTTTTTTGCCGGTGGGTTGATTGGTCCCTAAAATTTTATTTCCCACTTGTCAAATGCCTGTAATGTTACTTGTGGTCATAATGGAATCTTGTCCCTTCTGTTGGGTTTGCCTACCCTTTGAAAAACATCACATCTTTGATAGTACTCCTTCGAGTCTCTGTGAATCATTTTCCACCATAGTCCTATGCGCAATACCTTCTGTGCGGTAGATTTACCCGCATAATTCCCTCCTGCTATTCCCTCGTGGGATTCTACTAAGACTCTTGGTCTTTCGTTCTCTAATGTGTATCTTCGCAAGATGTTATCTGTGCCCATTTTATAGTACTGTCCGGCAATCAGTTGATAGTCGAAAGTGCAGACTACTAGGTTTTTCTTCTGCACGATGTTATAGTCTTGCGAAGAAGTACCTGTACTCAAGTACTGAATGATATCTGTGAAGTATTCATCAGCAATCTGTATTGAGAATAACTATGCATCTGGAAAGTTGTCTTCTAAATTCATAGGTTCTTCTCCATTTGTGACCCTCGATAGGTAGTCAGGCCTTGCATTCAATTTCCCCAGTTTAGCTATTACTTCAAAGTCAAATTCTTGGAATAGTAGTAACCATCGATAGATTCTCCCCCCCAACATTGGCTTGTTGACGAGTTATTTCAGGGCTAAGTGATCTGTGAACATTTTAAAGTGCTTTCCCAATAAGTAATGTCTAAATTTTTGTAGTGCATAGACCATGGCTAGGCCTTCTCTTTCTATCGTGTTATAGTTTTGTTCTGAGTCTGATAACTTTATGCTTGCAAACTCTATTGGGTGATCCAAATATCTTGTTCCTGGCTGTGCCAAGATATCTCTGAGTGCTATCGTTGATGCATCTACTTTCATGTGGAATGTCTTTTCCTAGTCTGGAAATACTAATATCGGTGTGGTAACCATCTTTTCCTTCAAGGTATCCAGACCGTGTTGACACTCGTCATTCCACTGAAAATTCGTATCCTTCCTTAACATATTTTTCATTGATGTTGTGATCTATGCATATCCTTTGATGAATTTCTTGTAATATCCTGTGTGTCCTAACATTTCTCTTAGCTGATGGACTGTTTTTGGTGCTGGCAAGTTAACAATGACTGTGATCTTTGTCGAATCTACCAATAAACCTTGTTTACATACTATGTGGCCCAATAATATCCCAAACAGTGTTCCAAATATGCATTTATTGATATTTAGTGATATCTGGCACTGTTTGCATCTTTCTAACATCAGTCGTAAAACTTCCACATGGTTTTTCAATAGGTTGTAGACTATCCAATAATCCAGGTATACTTCAAGAAATTGATGGATGAATTCCTTAAACCCAGCAATGACTACTCTGGATAATATTGTTGGTGCATTATTCAGTCCAAACGGCAAGACTGTGTACTGATAATATCCCCATTATGTCGCAAATGTGGTCTTGTGTCTATCCTCCTGTGCTATCTTAATCTGGTGGTAGCCCGAGAATCCATCAGCAAATGAGTAAGCTTTATGTCCTCCCACATTCTCTAACACTTCATCTATGAACAGTGTAGGGAACGGGTTGTGTAGGCATGCATCGTTCAACTTCCTCAAGTTGATGCATATCATGATCCATCTTCCTTGTTTATTGTCCTATACTACCATTGGGATTATCCATCCTGACTCCTCAACTAGTTCTATGATGTCGGCTTCGAGCATCATGTGGATCTCATATTTAACTTTATGTTTATATATGGGGTTTAGTCTATAGGATCTGTCTCTAATAGGTCTTGCTTCAGGTCTGAGTGGTATCTTCATTTCTCCCAGTTCTCCGGATATACCCTTCATCTCTGTGAATGTTATGGGAAAGAGGTCACTGTATTTGCATAACAACTCTGTGATACTTTCTATTGTTTGGTCATCCCAGTAATCTCCCATGATGGCCATTTTAGGCTTCTCTACTGTCCTGATGTTAAATTTATTTACCTTGATTGGCGCAGAAATGACTTATTTAGATGGTTGGGCCCTCCACATCTCTTTCACCTTCTAATTCTTTGATCTGAATATCACGTGGATCATCTTCGTCTGGTGCTTTCTCCTGTACATGGTAACATGACAACAACTCCTTGACTGTCTTTTTATTTTGTTGTTTCTCTTCTGTGATAAATTCTATTTTTGTTTCTTTGAGGAATATTAGTCCTCTGATCCATTTAAGGGCTGCTTCTATGTTGGGGTTCTCATGCTCGAATGAGAAAGTGACTATGAAATTATGTCGCAATGTCTTCCATATTGTAGTTCCTTTGCGCAATTATTCGTCCGTATACCAATTCGTTGGTATTCCCTCTATAGTATGTATGAAGTGATGAGGCCATTCCTCTGGTGGTGTCATTTTCCACAGCATTCTACATGCCTCCAAGTTTTCCTCTAGTGCTCTATGTCCTACATATTTCTGTTTTTGTTGTTTTTATGTTATGCATCGAAACTTATGCGTAGTAACCACTTACATTGGTACCAGTCTGTGATTGTATCTTTGTGTGCACTCCACCATTTTGTCGGTGTGGCCTTTAGTGCTAAGTCAAGTGCTAACAGTCTCTGGTTCTCTAACACTACATCTTCGTAAACTGTCAAGAATGCTTCCAAATCATTTATTCTGTGGAAGCTGGGTGGTTCTCTGATTTTTGTGCCTATCCATCTTACTGCGCGGTCTATTCTTGCACATCTTCGCATGGATACTTCGTGTATCCTCTGTTGCAAGTTCTATAAACCGGTCTCTGAGTTTGGTTTGCATGAAGTAATGCTCCGCCAATTGAGTACCTCGTCTGCAGTTGGGTTTACGTAATCCTCATCGTGCGCAATTGTTTTGTACAACTGGCTTATTTCCTCTAAGTCTAGGAAAGTAGGTTCTACAAACCTCTCCCCTTCTGATGGGTCTAATGGCGCGATGACCCTATATTCTCCAGACTCAAATGTCATTTTCCTGATCTTCAAATTGATTATGGATTGGTTTTCAAATGCCCAATCCAGACCAAGAAATACTGGGTAAGGTGTTGTGTCGTCCACTATTTCAATGACTTTGAAATCTGCTTTAGTGTGCACTCCATCAAGATCTACTATCACTCCTTTTAGTCTACCTACTGGTAGGACTCTATGTTGGTTTGCTAGTTTCAATTGAACAAGTGAGTATCCTAATGTGGGCTCTCCCATGCATTGCTATGTCTTCTTTGGTAATACATTCACTTCGAATCCTAGATCTAGTATAATGTCTCCCATATTGAAATCCCCAATGTTAGCATTCAGTCCAAATTCGCTACTTGTTCTTATTTTTGTGTGTAGGTGATTAACTATTTTAGGTTCTAACTTTCCTTCCGTCTCACTGCTACACTTTTCTAGGATGTTTTGCAATATTTTCACAGATGATGGATCACTTGATACTTTTACGAATGATTTCAAAAAGCCTTCAATTGTACTTACTTGTCCCGTGGGCTGCATTTCGTTGGTATGATCCAATGATGGAGGCATCTCATTTTCTGGTGCTTCCTTGTGTGGCTGTGTAGTTGAAGTCGACATTGTGTCCTCCTTCTAAAATTCTTGTCTGGCCTCCTTAAAGGTCACCTTTTCCTTTTGCGTGTCAAACTACTTTCTTGGTTCAGTGTTCTTCTTTACCCACTGCTTATGCGTTGGTTTCTGTCTAACTGCGTCATTGCCTGTTTTATCTCCTTCATGGGTAACTATGTTGATATTTTGTCCTTCATCGCTTGCTTTGGCTGAAATCCACTGAACATTTTGATTGTTCTAGTTCCTTTTTTCTTGAATCTTCACTAGTAGTGTCAAACATTCCTCTGTATCGTGGTATGATGTGCAACAATACATACAAGTTGTTAGTGGAAGCAGGCATTCCCTTGCATAATGTCTCGATTTTTGACAATTGTGACATGTGACTGGTCCTCTACCTCATCCAAAACCTCCTCTCGCTCGTCCTCCTCCTCTGTAGCCTGCCCGATCACCTCTCGATGTATTATACTAAGGTGCCTGATTATACTGTGTGTTATTGTACTGAGGATGTGTCAGGTTTTACTGTGGCTACGCATTATTGTATGGTTGTTGCACAGTGTTGTATGGTGCTGGGGATGGATTGAAATGTGGCGCTACTTGCCTAGTCATCATTTTGGCCTGTACCCTATGTGCATATGATGTCCTTTCTCGCATCAGCTCCATAGTTCTGCAATCTTTATCGTCATGGCCCACTGACTTGCAAAAGGTGCAATATGAATTTATTGGAACTATCTGGTATTTCTGCATCATCGTACAGTGATAAGGGTCATGACTCAGTTTCTTTCATATTTCGTACCATAATCCTCTCACTGGTAATGGATTTAGAATTCTTATTTTCATATACTGCATGAGCGTTGGACATTCATTCTTGTGGTGTCCTTCCATCCTGCACGTGGTAAACCAAACAGATTCTTGTTTGTCCTTGTTCTTATTTTGGTTCAGCTGGAACATGAGATTATTCAAATCCTCCTTCAGTTCTTCGATATTTGGGTCTATCTATTGGTACTAGTTTTCTTCCAGTTGCAAGGCTGCCTTCAAAGCCTCTTCTTGCCTTAGAAATTTTTGTTGTCATAAATGGTATTTTAAGTGTGGGAGTAGTGAATTGACAAACAGGTGCTGATGTTGCATATCGGTCATGAGGTATTTTAACTTTCCCTTCAGTCGCTTGAATCTCTAGTCAATGTCCCATACAGACTCTCCTGGTTTATGTCTTATTTCAATCATCTCATTCATGTACTGATCCTCTGAACTCGGCTTATGGAACTCATTAATCAGTAACTTCTTAATGTCTGTCAGTGTCCTGGTCATTCCAGGGGAACTATTTGTGTCTAGACTCATGTACCAGTCTACTGTGAAGTATCTTAGCATAATAGCTAGTTGCGCGAGTTTGGTATCTTCATCAGTGATCTTTTTTTCTTCCCAGATCTTTGCACAAATGAACAAGTGCTTCTCAGGGTATTCTGCTACTTCTCCCTGAAATTCTAGTAACCTGATGGTAGGATCATGTCCTGCCATTTTGAATATTGAACTACTACCTCCTTCACATGGTGTAGATACTTGACTAGCATTACCTGAACTAGCTCCTCCAGCTGTTGTTCTTTGTGTAGATGTACTTCATGTTGTTGAACTTACTCTGAACTACGGTTGTCTAAATAATGGTGTTCTCTTTGGTGTATTAGTCGCACATGGGTTTATGGGTTCCACACTGACATTGATATGGATAGGATGGTTGCCTTTTCTTCCCATTCTTGGACCTCTCATTTTCCTCTCATATGTTTCACATAGGATTTCCTCAATCTTCTCCACAGCCTGGAGATCCTCTACCTCTTCTTCATCACTCGCCATGCCTTCCCTCACGGCTATAGCTCTCTTCTTGGTGTTCACCTTCTATTGGTAAGGTCCTTTGCTATGCATATTTCCCGTTGACACCAAGATCCACTTGTTATGGTTGTCGTCCATCATGATCGGGTCCAAGGGTTCCTCCTCCTTCTTTCCTTTATCCTTCCCTCCTTCCATTTATCCTCACTCTATCAGTGCTTCCCACCTTCCCCCATGTACGCAAGGAAGTTTAGTTGTCTGATTCCATTGTCATTACCCCTTTGTCATATAATAGTATCTTAATAGAAGTATATAGTGATTGAATGTACCTTCCTCGAGGTCCGTGTAGAAATTATTTCTTCGCTGCATTGTATGACTTCGATGTGTCCACGAAAAACTATGTTATGAAGCCTGCCACAATATTGTCAAACCAAAAGTCCACTGCGTGGGTGAATTTTCTATTCACCTACTATAACTGCCCAATCTATACTAGGGTCCAATCTAGCTGTTAAATCTGGTTCATCACATGGTTATCCTTCAACCTTAGTATCCACTCCTGCAGTAGATGCGGAAAATCACAAAAAATGACTTCGTGTAAATTAGTAAACATGTATTTGTCCATATATTTGTGAGGTGTGATTCTACATTTTCTATTGTCTTTCTTTGAAAACTCTATCTCTTTGGTTCTCAACCAAGTCTCAATTTATGCTTTTGTGGGGTTCCACAGTCTCAACATCCCCTTCTAATAGCTCATCACTCTATTCTTTTCTTTGCTCATTCCCTGCTCCTCCGATATCATCTACTCAATCCTCCTTTGTTCCTTCCAATGGAAACAAAACCATTTTTTTGTTACTAATTAATGTTTCTACTCTATCATCTGATTTATTGACCCATGGTTCATGTCTTTCAGGTTTCCAACAAAAACCCTAAAACTATCGGCCCTCTTGGTAAACCAGAAGGCAACACAGCATGCAAAATGCACCGCGCAGTCTCACCCAAGATAGATTGAATGGGTGGTTGTAAGACTCATGTGTTTATAGCCTAGGATTGAGCGCAAGATATGGGATCTATATTCTGGACCATTTATTATAACTTGTGACTGCAACCTACTGTTATTCATGACTTATTCCCTCAATATCGCAACAGTATTTAAGCAAGCAATGTAACAACTCATTCATTCATTAAGCATAACAAATAACTACTGAAAAGACGGTAAAGATATGCATGCATTCATCCCATTACACAGATGTTACCATGGTTCGCCCCCTCCTAGGCTACGTCCACAAAGATTTGGCTCTTGGCTCTTTTATTATGGTAGTTCTACATATCTGGCACTGCGCGCTTGCAATTCTCCTCAGATGGGTAAGATCTATATGAGGCGAACTTGATTCCACCAGGCTCCTCAGATTGCAATCTAATCCTCAAATATTCCTTCTCTCCTCTTCTTTAGCTCAAAAGATTACAAAATAGTACATAACAACATTACAATTCGCATCGACTCATGCATATCTATGATGTAACAATGAAAAACCGAACTAACAAGAAGGAACACCCTATGATACCTACATATCTATATTTATATGTTTTAGGCTCTTCAGTCATTTACAATATATTACCAAAACCCTAACCCTACCGACATTAGGTCTTCCTCCCATGCGCGCATGTTTTTCTTCCTTCCAGTTATCTCTTTCCTTGTGCATGCCTTCTTGCATGTGCGTGTGTTGTGTTTTCCTCCAGCTGTTACTTCAGTTTCTACATGCTTTCTTCCCCACGATCATCCTTCTTTCCACTTCGGCCTACTGCCAATAGTCCCTATATTGATTTTGTGCAATTTTAATGGGTGATTGTAGGAATTATCATTCTGACTGGGTGTGGTGTTTTGAATTTATTTTCTCCCCTCTGTCTCATTGATGGATAGGTTCCTCAATTCCCCTAAGTCATCTAGGATTTATGAATCTCTGCTAATATGATACAATTCTATAGGTTTCTTAGTTGAAGGCAAGTGGAGATTAGTCTGAAGTTCTTGGTTATGTTTGGCATATACCACTAAGTTTTCTTTTTGATTACCATTATCTGTAAAGAGAAATTATTTAATATTTTGTAGGACTACTTCAAGCTCAGGGAACTTACTTGTAAATGAGAAGTCCTTGCAAAATTGAGTTGTTAGTTTTTTCCAATCATTGGTCTGTCTTCTGGTTTCCTCATGTATAAACCAAGATTTTAGGATTGGACCTAAGGAGTGGGGAAATACCTGAACCCATAAGTGAGAGGGTATTCCCACAGTTTTCCACTGTGTCACACACTGTTCAATATGTATTCTAGGATCTGATTCTCCACTGAACAATTGTGCAACTTGGAGATATGTCTGGATATCTGATTCCAGTTGCTCCTTATTCAGGAACCTATACTTGATAGCTTGCTTCACCTCATCCTAAGTTCTGAGTACGGATTTATGATTAGCCCACCATATGGCAGGGGTGTTCTGAAAAGATACATCCAGTACCGAGATTCTTTGATCTTCTACTACACTTTCTTCCATGTTGTGCAGAAAACTCTCTAGATCTAAGGTGCCATCGTATATTGGGTGTTCTCTAACTTCGGTCCCAACCCATTTGGTCGTTTTGACAGTTGCGCATCTTCTTGAGAATCTTTCGTGTGAACCTTGTTGCAAACTATCAAAAGCCAATTCTGAATCTTCATCTGCTAACTATATTCTTCTCCAAATTACTGATCCATCATCAGTAGAATTTATATAATTGTTTCTTGTTCCTGTTTTTATGGTGTACAAATGGTCCAATTCTTCTCCCTCCATATTATTGTATGTTGGTTCTATATACCTGGGTCCTACATATGGATCCAAAGGTTGAACTACCTCGATTCCCTCAGCCTCAAATTTCATGATGTCTTTCTTTAATTCGATTACTGCATAATTTTCATAGGCCCAATCAATGCCAAGCAGTGAAGTGTAGGGGTCCTTATCTCCCATGATCTCAATTACTTCAAAGTCATCCACTATCTTTACTCCCGCAACATCTATTTCCACAGTCTCCATTCTTCATATGGGGAAGATACAATACTCGTTTTCCATTCTTAACTGAATTGGAGAATATGTCAGCCTAGGTTTTCCTAAGGCTTCCCAGGTCTTCTTAGGAAGAATGTTAACATCGGATCCCAGATCCAACATGGCGTCCTTAATCTCAAATTCATCTAACTGGGATACTAGTCTAAATTCTTTTTCGATTCATACTTTTCTTCACTGCACTCTCTGAGTACTCTTCTCAGGAATATTAGCCCTTATTATTTCCTCTAGGGGTTCTTCATTCCATAAAACTAGGTATAGCGTATTGCGCAACTTTTCTGTTAGTTGATCATTCCCCAAAATGTCAGAGAATAATTGAAACCAAAGGTCAACTACATTTTGAGGTTGCTTAGGTTGTCTCGGCATGGCTACAGGGTTTCTAGGTGCAGGGGGTGAAGAAGGAACTTGCACCATATTAGGATAAACAATAGGCTGTGGGGCTTTCTCTTACATCTACAAGCTAGTAATATTCTAAAATACTTCTATGGCATCTTTAAATAACATCTTCTATTTTAGAGGGTTGTACCTGTCTTCTTTAGGTGCTGCTTTCTGGATTTGAGGTAGAAGATTAGCATCAGCTCCTATCTTTTCTCCTCCTTGAGTAATGATATTAAGGTTGGGAAATTGTCCCTTAATAACCCTCTTGATTTATGAACTGATGAGGTTATTTCCTCTTTGTCGTACTCTATCCTCCCATTTTGCAATTAATTATGGGCAGTCTTCAGTTGCATGTCCATTGGTTCTGCAATGAGAGCACCATGGTCGCCTTGGATGAGGACAATCTCTAGCCATGTGACCTTGCTCATCACAGTTATAACATCTGCTTGGCCCTCTTCCCCTAGTTCTTCCTCCTTCAAATTCTCCTACAACTCCACCTCCTCGACTTCTTCCTAGTCCCTAAGGGTTTTCATTTACCCTAAATGTTGTTCTATCTAACCTGTCTACAAGTGCATCCAACACTCTACATTGATTGGTAGTGTCTGTGGTAGATGAGTAGAAATCATAGTGTACTGTATTTGGTACTATYGAATATTTCTGCATAATGGGGCACTATCTTGGCCCATGCCCATGGATTCGACAGATTTCACAATACTCCACTGTTGGTGCTGCTTGGCCTCCTGGAAAATCATGATATGGAKTCGATTTATGGAATGGTAAGTTTATCGACACTTGCGCAACTCTTCCCATGGGTCCTGGTGGGGGTACCATCGTATTCTGAGGAGGTCCCATTCCCCTTATTCGTAGGCATATGCTCACTAGATGACCTTCCATATAACATCCAGTGCACCAAACATGTGGTCGTCCTGGTTTGGGTATCGTCAACTCTTGAATATTTTTTGTAAGTGTCGATATATTCCCTTATGGTTGCGCCAGATTCGAATCTCGCCAGATTCGAATCTACTAGGGGTCTGGTCATTCTCAGGCTCCCAAGGTATCCTGCCATGGATTCAATCTTCATCGATTTTTCCAAGGTGTTTGTTAATGTGGTTATCCATTATTGTGTTAGCGGAATCCAATTCAGATGTATTAACCCCTTAATGTACCACTCCCTTTGATGTTATTCATGGATTGGATGTGCCAACCTCCCTATAGAATCTTTAAACTTTTGGCTATATTCCCAGGCTGATTCACCTTCCCGCTATTGGATCTAGCGCAACTCAGATAGAGCCTGTTGTTCTGACTGGGGTAGTTTGAACTCTACTATGAACCTTGTCCATACCTGGCCAAGTGTGAATGCTTGACCTTGCATTCCTGGCACTCTCGGCTCAATTATATTCATGTACCACTTGAGAGCATAACCTCTCAAGGTAGTCTGGAACTTGACCAGATTATTCGCATCCGGAGTCACTTTGGATCTCCAGATTGCTTCACACAAGAACCAGTGTTGCTCAACGTCTTCATTTCTCTTACCTAAAAATTATGGGTATCGGGCAATCAAACTTCCCACATGGCCAACCATTGTTGATCTCATTGTTCCTATCAATATGAACCCTAACATTCCTTCTTGTGATCTACCAGGGGATCCTAATATCCTCCCTGTACTCACACTTCCTGGTTGTGACTGACTAATTAATTTTACTGGAACAGAACTAGCATGAGAAGGTAGTATCGGACTTACTGCTTTTATAGAAGACACTTGGGATGTGGTTGATTTGGGGTTGGAACCACTAGCCTTGGGGTGGTTTTCTTTGATCTGGGGGGTCTCATTTGCTTCCACTGGGATGATCTCTTCAGCCGGATTCCCGATCTCTCTTGTTATCGGGGCTGAATCTTCTCTTTCTTCTTCAAGATTCATGTCAGCTTCTTCCTCTCTTATGTCTGCACCTTCTCCTTCTTGTCCCACCTCCTAGGGACTTCTTTCTCTCTACGCTTCTCTCTCATTTAATCTTTGACTGGCCGTTCATTCCTGTCTTCTCATCTTCTGCAACTCTCCCCTCTATCTTTCCTCTACTTCTCCTGATCCGCCTTCTTTTCTCAACTTCTCAGACTGTCTTTTTTCTTTCTTGATCTTGTCGTGCCACCACTTTTAAACTATGGTGGCTCTCCTCAAGGCTTGGTCATCTCTCGAGTCCATTTATTGTTTCCCCCCCATTTTTCAAAGAACCCTTCCCCTCTCTCATGCCATGACTCTCACCCCACCTCACCCTACCCTAAGCGAGTGTGTTTACGCTTCCATGTCAGTCGAGGACATAGTCAACATCCCCTCCTCCATCAAGAAAACCTTAATCCACAGGGGGATTTCTCTCAACTACCTTCCCCTTGCATCTTTCTTGAAAATTTCCTCTTCTCGTGAGAAATATTAGTGGCTCTCAGCTGCAAATTTGATGATATATCCTTCTAATGTGGTGTTGACCCAGAAATCAACTGCTCGCATTACTAGACAATCCATCCTCTGAAGTGCTGCTATATTTTCGGTGTCCCACACACAGATCCTCTTGACTCGTCCTTGGAACTCTAGAGATTCTTGGAGCCTCTTTATCCAGTGGAAAAATTCTTCTGGTAATTTAACCCAGAAAATCTCATACTGGTTGCTCGATCTTTCTAAGTAAAAGATTGCTTCGCGCGTGTTTTCCACCTATTTTCTCCTCAGTTCCACTTCTTTCCATATGAAGGCGTCATAGTTTCTTTCCCACCATTGCTCAATACCAAATCTATGAATCCGTGGAATCATTCTCCCTACAGGTTCCTTTTTAACATAGGTCTCGACAATGGAACCATTTTGTTGGTGCAATTTTGATCAGACCAAGGTTCCTCTCAAGTTACCAACAAAAGGCACCATGTAGTCTAGAGAGCTAGCATTTTCATCTCCTCCGAAGAGAAGAAGTCTCACCCGAAGCGCTGTTGAGACAGATAGATAGGGAAGGGTATGGAAAGTACTTAAGAGGATCCATAGAGACTTTAGGACTCATCCCTAATCTTGTGCAAGAGACATGAACAGATCTGAAACATACATGTGTAAGAATCGAACCTACTTACACTAAGAACAAGCATCTAAACACAGAACCAACAAGTAGAACTTATAACCTAGAAAGAAGAACTATAATGCATAAGGAAAACACATAGAGACACATCATAATTGAAAATTTAGGTCCTTATTCATATTATCTTCATAATCTTTCTTTGATTACAGACTCATAATTACACAGCAGTGTGTTGTACGGACTCTTGACTCTAGACTCATGTCGCAGAGCCCCATTTCTCAAACTGATCGATCAAATTCATTACAGACTCAAGAATCAACTTGACTCAACTCCCAACAATCAAATCAGAAACAACTCGTAATCAATGGACCAATAACAACAACAACAATGGCAACAACAACTGCAATAATGTCAAAAACGTCAACAATGTCAAAAACGTCAACAACATCAACAACAACAACAACCCTTTTACACTTATGTTCAACCTTATATATAGTTGGGTTGTGTCTTCTATTTCAGCTTGCGCTCTTTCTTGTTCTGTTGCAACCATTTGTTGCTTAGTTGGCGTCGCGCTGACTTTCACAACTGCTTTTTGTTGCTCTTTCTCGTGTTGTTGTCTAGCCTCTCTTGAAGCTTGCGCAAATCATGCTCAGTCAAAACTTGTGCAATTCCTTATCCAAAAATGAAGGGCCCAACATAGCCCCAAACTCTGTCCCAAAGTTTCATGCAAAAGTCTAAAGTAAATCAAAATAAATGCAGAAACTATTGATGCATCCCTTCTGCATCCTCCCAAGTAGAAAAATTGGGACTATAGCTATCCCATTGCACCTTCACCTGGTCGACCAATCGACATCAAAGTTTTCAAGTGCGATGGTCCAGTATGCATATCAATTCGGTCATCGAGTTCCCTATAAATTCTAACCTTGTACAATATCTACTGCAAACTGATATTCAGAAAAGAACAGAAAAGATACAATGGAAAATACAAACATTACACAGAGATTTTTCACCTGGAAACCCAAACCGGGAAAACCAGCATATATTATATTCATACATTATGTTACATTGTTTACAATACAATATACATATAGGAGCCAGTGGCATCCAAAACCATAACCCAATGACCTGGATTAGTCCAAAACCCTAATTCCTTAACCGAAAATAGAAAACCATCGGCAAAAAACCATGTGCCGAAAAAACCACCTAAATATCATGTGGTCTAGGAAATATGTCGTCCCGAAAATATGTCGTCCCAGAAATATGTCGTCCCAGTGCAAAAAAAAAATCGAGGGTGTTGCCCCCAAACCCCTGCGCGCCTGGCGTAGACACTTAGACACTACTACTCATGCAAAGAATATAACACATACCCAACATTCTCCCACTTGTTTTTTTCTTTGCACATAGGGGGTTACAGGGTTACATAGTCAACAATCCAGGGCAACAATGCCCATGGATCCTCTACACCAAGAGAACTTCTCAGTGCTCATATATTTTGTTAATGAATCTACAACATTCTTCAAAGTGTCCACCTTCATCAGTGATACATTCTTTTCTTCAATCATGTCTCTCACAAAGTGATATTG